>OY365814.1:26751855-26904355 GCA_959347315.1 Bimastos eiseni | reverse complement strand
ACAAAGGATGTCGAGAGTATTTGTGAGCATATATATATATATATTTATATACATAATATTCATAATATATATATTGACACACGTCGTATACATACTTCTTTGATAAATTGAGGCCTACTACAAGTAGACACTGTTGTCGCAACAGCTCCTGATCGATCGAGATATCTGTCGCTGCCTATGTCTCTTTGTGTGTGTGCGTGTGTCTCTCTCTATGCCTATGTCTCTGCCTCTGCCTATGTCTCTTTGTATGTCTCTGTCTCTAGCTATGTCTGTCTCTGTCTCTGCCTCTAGCTCCTGATCGAAAGAGATCTCTATCTCCGTATCTGTGTATGTTTCCGTCTCTCTCTATGTCTCTGTCTCTGCTTATGTCTATGTCTCTGTCTATGTCTCCGTCTCCGTCTCTGTCTCTATCTCTCAGACCGCTTCATCAGACCATAGCTCGACTTTTCATTACAGTCGTTCATCGAACCTCAATACAATTTCTTGACGTTACTAAACAATTTATGCCACTGAGCATTTGGGCCACACTAGTCTTAGGGTGGTGCTCGATGCTTGTACGTATAGGCAATCGATCTTTACCATCTGTTCGTCATTAAAGAGGCGTCGGATGCGTCAGATGGCAAAAGAGATCTGGATGTGACAGGTGCTTTCTCACAGCTCACAAAGAATATTAGCCAATGCAATATTACGTATGGAAACCATTAGGAAATTACTTTCTCGGTAACTGGCCTTCATTTCCTTAACGTTACGTAATATCGCATTGATATAGACCCAACTCCCAAAAACACTATCTGCAGTCTATCAGACTTACTTATAGGCGCACAACTTAGGATGATCAGATAGTGTGTGTTGAGCCGAGTCAATTGAAGCCTAGGAAGGAATGATGCATGTTATGGCCTGGTATTCCCAACAGACAATAATATGGTCTGGTATTTTCATAGGATTATATTGTAGTCTCACTTGTCTGGTATTTCCATAAAACCCTCATATTATGGTCAGGTATTCCATAGGACCAATTATATCATGGTCTGCTATTCTCATAAAACCGTCATATTATGGTCTGGTATTCCCATAAGGCCATAATGGTATGGCATTCCCACGAGATCATTTTATGATCTTGTATTTCCATTAGACCATATTATGGTCTGGTATTTCCACGAGACCATATTATGGTATGGTGTTCCCATAAGACCATATTATGGTATGGTGTTCCCATAAGACCATATTATGGTCTGGCATTCCCATGAGACCATATTATGGTCTGGTATTTCCACGAGACCATATTATGGTCTGGTGTTCCCATAAGAACCATATTATAGTCTAGCATTCCACAAAAGACAAAATGATGATTTGGCACTTCCAGAGGAGAGCACATTCAAGATCGGATTTCCATGTAAGACTACTGAATGACCCTTTGCATTATACAGAAGACCAAATTACGGCCTGGCATTCCCATTTAGGTTGACATCGAGGCCCAGTCATTCCCACAGAAGACCCAATGGCAATCTGCGCCAAATAGCTACACAGCGCACATACCTCAGCGAAGCCTTTAATACCTGATCATCCCTCCATTAGAGTTTAAGAGTCGCCAGTGTCCGTCGTTTGTAGATATTTTATTAATAGGAATGCTGTAACTTACTCCGACCGCACTGTCTATATCAGGTAACAGTTGCTGCCGTGCTTCGGGCTACGGCGATAAAACGATCGGAGGTTCAGTCGCATCAGGAGCGGAAACGGTCGTTTAGGGTCGTCACGTGGTTCCGGTTTGGCATTCCGGAAGTCGTCAAAGATGCTTGTGATCGAAAAAGCGTCCTCTGCATCGCTGGGAAGCATCGGCGGACGCAATACAAATGCGAAGCGACACACGAAAAAGCCATTGTTGCTAACATTAGAGGAGACAAATGTAGCGTGGTGAGGAGGAGGTCCAGATACAATTTTCAGGTCATGCAACAGTAGGAGGTCATTCTCAACCCGCAGTAAAATAGACTGGGAAGGTTAGATTGATTAAGTTTAAGATTCGGATCGATTACAAGAGGTTATACAGATCGTCTGCTGACTAGAGATGAGTTATATATATATATATATATATATATATATATATATATTATATATATGTGTGTGTGCATATATATATATATACATAACTAATCTATTATATTGCCATAGTTTAACTAATAGAATATATAGACAACTAATTATAATTCTAATCGATTTGTTAGCTTTACTAATAATGACAAGAGTTGAGACTTTAAATATTTAGCGCAAGTATTATTCACATACATTCACAAGTACACACGAACATAGACATACGCATACGAACACATACAAACACACAGCTACATATGCATGCACAATCCCGCGTATGAATACATGCATCAGAGGCCAAATGGTGCAACTGGCGCCTAATAAATGTTCCGATTGCAGATCCTATGGACTTAAGAAGACAGGTTGATCTTGGGGAAATTGGATCGATGCCCTACGATGGTCGATCCCCCTTTAAGAGGAGATACTCGGTGCAGATGGGTCACTACGTCTGCATCTGAATCCCAACCATCCTCCTCTATGATACAATACAATACAATACAACTCGGCATTTATAACGCGCTTGAACTCGACAAGTCGCACACGACAGCACAGACACGCCTCGACGACGCAAGTAAAGTTGTACTGCAGAGCAATTGTACGCAATGGTGGTGGTTGTGGCAGTTTAACTACACTGTGTGATAGCAAAGACCATTAGCGTCGCCCTCCTCCTTTATCCACGCTTGGGACTGGCACTGGCCGGAGTTGCTCAAGGTCCATATATATATACACAGTGACGCCTCGGACTAGGCTCGAACCCGCTCACTCGGCGCTCGCTGAACGTTACGGGCTGACCGCTCTAACCGATCGGCCACCGTGCCAGACGATGGCAATTCTCATTTCGTTTCTTCCATCCCTCGTCTTTGCTTCTTTGCTGCTCTTCGTCGAAGGATCCTCCTCGAGTAGTCATCCGCTCCAAACCCTCCCTTTGTATTGATCGTCATCTAGTTCCTATTGTTGTAATCATCCTCTTTTTATTTCTCCCCTTTCTACTCATCTTTCTTCTCCATTAACTCCTTTTTCTCCCCCTTTGCCTTCTCCTCCTCCTTCTCCTCCTTCTCCTTCTCCTTCTCCTTCTCCTCCTCCTTCTCCTCCTCCTTCTCCTCCTCTTCCTCCTTCTCCTTCTCCTTCTCCTCCTCCTTCTCCTTCTCCTTCTCCTTCTCCTTCTCCTTCTCCTCCTCCTCCTTCTCCTCCTCATTCTTCTTCTCCTCCTCCTTCTCCTCCTCCTTCCCCTCATCCGCTTCCTTCTTCTAATCATCCTCCGCATAGTCTATCTATCTGTTTGTCCAATTTTCTGTCTGTCAGTCTGTCTCTCTGTTCTTCCGTCCGTTCCTTCGTCTGTTTGTCTGTCTGTCAGTCTGCTATTCTGTCAGTCAATCCGCCAGTCTGTCCATCTTTCTGTTTGTCCGTCTGTTTGTCTGCCTGCCTGCCTGCCTGCCTGTCTTTCCTTTTTCTGCCAGTCTGTCAGTCTGTCTGTCAGTCTGTGTGTCTGTCAGTCGATCTGTCTGTTTGCGGCTGAGGAGCCACATGGCGCCGGGTGAGGTGCCACATGGTGGCTGCATAAACATGGAGTCACCTTTCTACGGATTGAGACGACAGAGCTCAGGTCTTGAGTCCATTGCGAGATCATTTGAAATGCAAGGGTCGGCCGCCCTCGTGTCAACAGAAACGGATCGCTGTTTTCGTCCTCAGTGACATCCTACCCCACCCAATTCAATCGCCCAACCCAACTCAGTCTAAATAGATACCCTTCATTCTGCCCTCCCCTCCCTCCTGTCATCTATCCATCCATTGGGTCGTCGGCCAATGCAGAGACCCGCTGGACAATCGGGAAATTTGCTGTCCATTTTTATTATTTATCCACCCATCCTGTCCCTTCATTCATCAATCATTCGTTTCAGTTAATCCATCGGCCTTACCTTCCCGTACCCTATCTTCCGTTCCGATCCTTAACCTTCCCGTCTCTCTTCCTTCTCTTTCGTTCTTTCGCCTCCCATCTCCCTCCTTCTCTGTCTTTACTTTCCCTTCTCGTCCCCGTCTTTTCTTTGGTACCTTCCCCTTATCTTTTGTCCCTTACCCTTCTACTTGGCTCCTTTTATTTCTCTTTGGTTCCTTCCTCTTCCTTCTCTTCCATCCCTTTCCCTTCAATTTCCATTTCAGCGTCCATCCTTCATTTTCATCTCGTTTGAAATCTCTTATGAAATTCCTCAACTGACAAGATTTGTCCTTGAAAGGACCCTTGCTCAACGGATCGCATGACAACGATTGGTGCTTTTCGGAATATGACGCATCCGGAGCACGTGACGTGAAGAGATGACACGGTTTTCAAACCAGGACTTCAAACACGTTGGTTTTTTGGTTATTTGGTTTTTCTGTTTTTCTTACAAAAAACCAAAAATACGAAAAATTGCAATTTTGTTTTATTTTTCAAGATATTTTTATTCATTTTACCAATAATTCTATTATATTACCAGTTGTGTGTTATTCAGTCCGAAAACAAGCTAAATTAATTACAAAAACGAGTTCATGCCGTGTTTGATGATTTTTATTAAAAAAACTGTTGTGACAAAATACAAAAGGAAAACTAAAAACAATAAACAAAATAGAACAAAAAAGCTTAAAAACAACTTTTGATTTTTTTAAATTTTAGTTTTTGCACCTCTGTTTATAACCACCCAATTCAAGTAGTCACGTGACCCAAGGCAATAGGATCCGATCTAATGTTGAACTGTGATTTGACGTTGACTGCAGACAACGCTCTCACGAATGCATAATTTAATCGATGATGAATTCGAACCTCTTTCACTACAGAAACCCAACATCTTGAAGTGCAGAAATGGAACTTATGCACTCAAATAAAGAACTGTAGGAAACAATGCCACTATCATTGACGACGATATTGTTCGTGTATCGCGAAATCAATGATGACGTCGAACCTCTTTCACCAAAGCATATAATTATTCAAAATTATAGCAGAAATATGCAAATACAATACATTGCACATTGCCATACGCACACTAACACTAGCGCAAACACATTCACGCGCACACACACACACACACATCCTCACTTACATATTCGAGAACGCGCTCGTACACATATGGGAACATATGGGACCATGCAGGAACATATAGAAACATATAGAAGCATGAACGTGTTCCATGTCATTCTTATAACTTAATACAAAGCAGTGTATTTTGCATCAGTGTGCTGTATTAGGTGCAATAATTCTATTCTATTCATTTAATTAATGTCTTTCGCACGTGATTTCGATGCAGACATCTACAGTGTATAATATATCTCACTAAGCGAATATATAATGCGCACACATAGGTTGGCACAACCTATGTGTGCTTATACATATGTGTAGATCTCTTGCCTTATGTGCGTAAATATATATATACATATATACATGCATAACCTAAGCCAAGATATATGTTTGTAAAAGATATGTATAAGACATGTATACAGGCAAGACATGTAGGCCGATGCAAATACTAAGCAAGACACGTGCTCGATCAATTCTACTTCCGCAAGTTCACTGCGTTGCGAATCAGTGGAACGCTTACTATAAACTGATAACGCCGCCGCCAATTACACATATTGAACATACAGGAACATGCAGGAACATACCGGAACATACGGATAAAGTCGCCGCAACGTACGCATATAGAAATGTACTGTAACATACAGGAACATGCATATGAGCATATAGGAACCTATAGGAACACATATAATTATTGGAGCATACAGAAACATATAGGAACACCCAGAAACTTACAGGAAAATATAGGAACATATAGAACACAAATGCTTCTACGTTATTCTTAAAACTTTTTGACGTGGTCGATATGCATCAATTGTCTGGCGATAAGAGAATTAGTCTTTTTGTCAACTGAGGTTTGTCTCCTTTAAGCATGTCGCCTCATCTCGCTAATCGCCATTTCCGGTGCCGGCTTTGCCGTGAAATTCTTAGATCGGTGATGGAAATCTTAATTTTCTGACGCCCTGGGAGCATCTCTCAGTCTTAGTTACACACGCTACGTAAATTCGCTGATAAATACCGCTGCGTGTACCTTTTACAGGACCACCTTTCCTTTTGAGACAGAAGAAGGAGAAGAAGACGAAGAAGAAGAGAAGTACAGCCGTTTGAGGATGGCCCGAGTGGCAGCCATGAGCATGAATTGATAGCGACTTCAGTTTCTTAGCCTTGGCATATAAAGGCGGGTGCCCAGTCTTGTCCATAGCAGTATGATTCTCCCACCGACGGTGTACGCTCAGCGCATATCTACTATGGCTTAGTGGACAACAGAGGGCGCAAGTTAAGCATAAATTGAACTTAGTCCTCTCGGTTGACAGTTCAGGAAGCTAACCACTAAAGCGACTAGTGTAGTCTATTGCATTCCATTATTTAAGTTTGCTAGTCTAAATTGTGGATTTGACGAACAGACGATTAAAAAGCCGTTCGGTTATCAATCAATTGCAAATCAAACGTCGTTTATCGTTGAGGCTTTTCGCTTGGATCTGGGCCCCGATTGATATGTTTGGCGGAAAACGAATCTTTCAATTAGTCGCCATGGAAATAAAATCCGAAATATTATTGAATCTTCTGCTTGTCTGGGAGACCGATCATAGAACGATTGCTTGACGGATCGGTTGACTGAGCAGGCGGCTACCATCAACAGCGATTGATTGATTTTGATTAATTCATATATTGGTTGATTGACTGCTTGCTTGCCTGATTGGTTGATTGATTGATTGATTGTTCTCTTTTTTCGCTAATTAGTTCACCGTAAAGATTGCGATTGACTTCTCGAAACAAATTGTGCTTAGTTTCGATAAACAAGATGGTGCTTTATTCTATCCAATGTCATTGCTATGGTTGTTCTTGTTGTTGCCATTTTAATTACAGTTATCATCATTATTATCACCATCATGATCACCATCATCATAATGGTGATGGTCGTAGTAGTAGTAGTAGTGGAAATAATAATTGTCGTGGTTGCTGTAGCATGATCATTATCAATATTGATATTCATTGATTCATTTATTACGAAAATTTATGTAGCGCCCCTTGAAGGTTACTACTCCGGAGAGCTCCCAACTCAACCCCGGCTGAACAGAACGGTCTTGGGGCTACTATGAGACGCATCTGAGTGGACCCTATTGTCGTCGTCGTATTTGTTGTTGCTGTCGTTGTTGCTGGGATGATGATGCTGGTTCTTGTCTCGAGTTGATCTTGTAAATGACAAATCAATCAATTAACCAATAGATCTATTGTCTTCTCGACGAATGACCCAATCGATCTGATGTTGTAGATCAGTTTCCGGTTCCTAAGTTGATCTGCGTCGCCTGGTACAGCCTCGACGTCCTCTTCACCTCATCGACGATCTGCCACTTGTGCATGATTTCCATCGATAGGTACATGACCTTGACCTATCCGCTCAAGTATGGCCATTCGAAGAAGAAGAAACACACTATGCTCAAGATCGCTGTCGTCTGGATGATTTCATTCTGCATCGCCGGTCCACTCTTCATCTTCTCCATGAAGGTATGATAATAATAATAATAATAATAATAATAATAATAATAATAATAATAATAATAATAATAATAATAATAATAATAATAATAATAATAATATTGTATCATCTTGTATCCTATTGTCGTTCTCCTGCATTGTTTTTTATTATCTTGCATCGCCTCGTCTCTTGCATTGTCTTGCGTTGCATTCTTTGTTATTGTATAACTGCATGTTGTCTTGTATAGACTTGCATTATCTTGAATTGTCTTACATTTTCATGTATCTTTTGCATTGTCTTGCATCGAAGGACACGCATAACAACATCCAGTACAAGGGCTGCGGTCCTGAGACGCCCATCTTCGTCATATCGGCATCAGTGACGTCCTTCTTCCTCCCCCTCATCATCATGACCATCATGTACGCTCTGACAGTCAACGCCCTCCAGCAGCAACTGCTCGAACAGCGACGCATGACTGTCACGAATTCTACCGGTAGCCCACCTCGCAGGGGCTCCTCGACTTACGGGACAACATCGAAGCGCCACAGTACGACTCTCCTTCAGGGCGAGCCATTCCCTCCCTGCCTTACCCTCGGTGGGGGCGGCAGGGTGGCTGTGGTGCGTCAGATGCGCAGTGGCCTACTCCACCCGCAGGACTACCCTCGCGCAGACGAAGCCTCGAGCCTGCTCATCGGTAACCACCGACTCGCCCGCGGAGGCATCGGTCCTTCTGGTTCTCTGTCGCCCAAGTCGCCGCCCTGCGTGGAGGACACGACTGGGCGCTTCCTCGTTGTGACGTCCGACGCCGGGACGTCGTTCGATCACCGCCGGATATCCGTTGCGACGACGTCGTCGTTCGTCGGAAGTCAGATGGCGCTGCACGACCTCGACTCGGACGCCTTCAGCTCCCGCAGCAACAGCCTCCAGGCGACGACATCCTCCTCAATCCGCCAGATGCCGTCCCCATCTTCCTCCTCCACACCTGCCACTGCAACCACTCAGCGCCAGCAGTACATCCGCAGTTTCAGCTTCCGACAGAGCCTCTCGTCGTCCGTCGTGTCCGCTCAGCGACGAGGTTCTGCCACTCCCGACAAGGGCCGCAGGGCCGTCCAGGTCCTGGGGATCCTATTCGCCGTTTTCGTCGTCTGCTACCTTCCGTTCTTCGCCGTGTACGTCCTGACGAGCACCTGCTCGCCCTGCCAGCCGTACATCTCAGCCCAGACCCTCGTCGCCCTCGAGTGGCTCGCCTACAGCGGATCCATGCTCAACCCCATCATTTATCACGTCTTCAATCCAGACTTCAGGCGAGCCTTCCATAACCTACTTCACTGCAACGGACGGTGCAGCCTCTCTCGACCGCGAACCTCGTCTGGTCATCATTGCTGCCGTTGCTGTTGTTATGGCAACGCGTCGTCTAGGCGAGCGCAGTCGACGAAATGCAGAACCGATTGCGTGTGATGTTATACCAGCAATGTGAATCTGTGTATACGTCACAATCGAACCGCATTATTTCAACGACTTCGAAGGCCAAACTGTTCAGTTGAAAGGTCGTCATCGAGTGTTCCCCGTTCTGAATATGCCTCCGGCTCATAAGAACAAGTTGCCGGTTGAGAAATACAAGACGCTAGTTGCAAGTGTTACACATCGACCGATATTATATCTTGACTTCAAAGCATAGGATGCATGTATGCTTCGTAGTACTCAAATCATCGTGTCAAGTAAAACGAACATTTGACATCGATATCGGAAAGGCAGGACTTAAAGTGAGACGGTATGAAACGGTATGCAGAACACAGAAGAGAAGAGGGCGTGACAAATGGAAGTGTATAGAGCAGGATAGAACAGAATATAACAGGACAGGGAACGAGAGACAGAAAGACAGGCAAAGAGACAGAGCAGCTCCCTCTGTACTTGTCTCAACTGCCAAGGTCCTCGTTTTCCCAAACTACTTCAAACTGGAAGTCGTTAAATCAATCAATATCGTTTTTATTGACTCCAATCACAGTAATTGTGAAAAGTACAAACACACAACCATTGCCAGTATAATTAAAATAGGACGCATGATAGAAACCCAAAGGTGTCAACTAGACAATAGGTTGCTGATTAAATTTAACATAAATAGTATGTCAATAGTATGCCAATTCCCCCATATGCCACGTCAATTCCCCCATATGCCACGTCAATTCCCCCATATGCCACGTCAATTCCCCCATATGCCACGTCAAATCCCCCATATGCCACGTCAAATCCCCCATATGCCACGTCAATTCCCCCATATGCCACGTCAATTCCCCCATATGCCACGTCAATTCCCCCATATGCCACGTCAATTCCCCCATATGCCACGTCAATTCCCCCATATGCCACGTCAATTCCCCCATATGCCACGTCAATTCCCCCATATGCCATGTCAATACCCCCATATGCCATGTCAATACCCCATTGGCACATGGAGAAGTATAGCACTGCATATTATATCAAACTGTTTCTTCAATGCATCTCTGTTTATTCTCTCCTAAAGGACGCAATATAAACCTGTGATTGTAATTGCAATATGGCAAGAAAACGTGTGACTAAAACTGTGACTGGTAAAGTGCTGAATCCCAGTTTCACTGGGATTCAACCTGACAAACCTTGCCGTGTTAAACTTGATCAATATGTCTTCATTGGTTGTTGGCCAGATTTCATGTAAGCTAACAGTCTGAGGAAATGGATTAAACAATAGGTGTAATGCGAAATTCAGTCACTCTAATTTGTCTAGAGTAAAGCAGGGAGGAGACCTGCGACTCTAGTGAACGCAGACTCGGAACCGACCTGGGCTGATGGATCAAAGTCCTCCGTGCCCACCTTTACGTGATGCAGACCGTTAGTAGACCTAACCTCCCCTTAATGGGACGGCGAACGAACGGGCACAGCGGGCAAAACCAGAGGAAGGCAACGGCAAACCACCTCTGTCAATGTGCCAAGAAAACCGTCATGAAATACACCGATATATTGTAGAAGGTTTATAATGACGGTCGCTAGAGTTCCACGAACTGAAAACACAAGCCAGCAATAATGCGAAATTAGTGCATGTTTTCACGACAAGTATATAGGCCTACATTCACAGTTTGTCTATCCGTATGATTATGCATAGATTCTACAGTTTTCAATAGAATAGTAGTAGCTGCAGTTTAGCGACACTGTGATTACATAGATCATTAGCAACGCCCTCCTTTTTATTCAGGTTTGGGACTGGCACTGTCATAAAGCGAACAGTGGTGGAGTTATTTGCATAAAGTTGCTGCATTTGACTCGTGACTTAAATCTTGGTTTCTCGTTGGTTGCACTTCCATCTTCAGCCACTTTGAATTATAATTTGTAAGGTGGCAGAAGCGAAGCAGTTTAGTTTGTGATCTTTTCTGGAAATTATCTGTAATTGTTATATTCTTAATTATAAGGGGTTCCGATCGCAGCAGTTGAAGTGTTTTCACTGTTTTGTTGATTCGCTCTGTGTGGGGTCTTTGGTTGGGGCCAATTATGCGTCATTTGATGTGTTAGCATTCGTAGTTGTTCCACATAGTGGTGGGCTGCGCAATAACAAGACTTCTGGGCGGTCTCCGGGCCCTTCACAGCGTGGAGGAACCTGGAAGGGCCTGGCTCAGCAGGCCAAGCATTCGCAAATAATAATTGATATGTTAGACTGTTAGAAATATCGCTCTCAGCCCGAGAGTTCACCGCCAGTTTTTGATCCCATACAATGTATGACCTGTTGTTGGCTTTTAACCCGCTTTCTTTCAAAGGTTTCGTCGGGGATTGTTGATATAATGAGCTCTTAAGTGGAAGGCACAAGAACGTATGAGTTCATGACATGTTCCATTAATACAGCTTAAATTAAATTTGAATAAATGACTTGTTGTGTGAAGGCAACTATGCCAGTGGTTCAGTCGGAAGGTCATGACCTTCTGTCATTCCCCCGTGAAATTAATGTACTCATCAGTTGACGATACGATCCACGGTGGACTAAATTAATTCTTCACAAAATCTATCGCCATGAAAAAGTAATTTGCACCTAGAACAAGTCTTGCCATCTAGGGACCGCGATATGAATTAATGGAGAACGACCATTGCAAATTTATTGAGCGCCATATGCAGAGAAGCTCTTAAGAGGCGCTGGTAAATGATTTCCCAAAGCTGTCATGCGAGAATGGGTCTAGGATTTCATTTCACAGTTTGTTCAGCAACCTATTCAAAGAATTAGGATTGGGCTGATCCCATCCGAACTTCTCTGCTCAGCCCATTATGGTTTGTGCTGATGGAACAACAAAGTGGAAACTCCGCCACCCTATTCCCACTCTGACAGTGTCAGTCCCACGCCTGGATACAGAGGGAAGGCGGCGCTAATGACCGTTGTTATCAAACAGTATCTTTAAACTGAAACTATCTTTGCGCCTTCGAGAGGTTCTTATAAGGCGCTATATAAATGGCCTAATACAGACATCACAACCAAGTCGACCATTGTCAACAAGGAAATTGAACGTTTATTTTATTGAAGTAATTTCGCTGCAAAGTATAATTATAATTGTTCTAGCGTATAATATTGTCAACCAGGAATCGTTCTAGCTAAGAGTAGGACTTTTATTGCATTGGCATTCATTTGCACAATCTATCCAGAAGCAGCTAAGGTTAATTGTTTAAGAATCTATCTGATTTCTATGGCGCCGCTGTCTTTATCCTCGGCGATGATATAATCATGTTAAGGAAACTCGGTGTACACACAGGCATAAATGCACGTACGCATAGACGTACAGACGAGCGTACATGTAGATTGTAGACACAGGTCTACAAGCAAGAGGCACTGGGCCGGGGCCAGAGCATTTTGCACCCCGCGTAATTGTGATAACTTATAAGCCTATTAACATTATATTTAATTAATTGAATTGTAAGTTAGCTATAATTACAGTAATTGTCTGGAAGCTGCCTTATCTGTGCAAGCTACGCTGTGTGGTCCTACACGTAAAATGTAGTATTACAATGTGAATCTTAAATAACAAGACGTTTCACATTTTCATTTGAACACATGACAACAAATCCTACGACAACGTGTACTGAATAGTTATTCTGCGAGAGGCGCTATGTAAATCTAAAGATACGATACGATACTAGCTCCGAGAAACTTCTCTCGCCACCGGCCACAGAAACTGGAAGTGTCAAGAAGCTTTGCCAGAGCAATAACAGTGTTAGGTACACTGTCCGTTAGCTAACTTTAAAAAAAGTCTTGTGCTTTAGACTCTTCAGAGTCTTGTAGCTTCTCCTCTGACGACTGGCTCTGTGTGTTAGTGTTTGGTAATTCAGTTGTTTTCCACCTTCGTCTCTAGCGCTGGACATTCATTTCGAAAGTGTGTATATCGCCCCCTCAAGAAAACTACTCAGAGGCGCTCAAATAGATAAAAATCAATCAATCAATTTTCGTCTATGCAGATATCATGCTGGCAAAAACGCAGCTTGTTACTATGGTTATGATAAGTACAGATCAAAATTTGGACAATTACAGTTAGACCTACCCAGAACCAGAAAATCAGTTAGTTTGAGATTTAATTAGGTGATTTATGCTAGCATATGTTTTGTACACAGGTATAGAATTTCGAGTATCTTCATCCGGTAAAATAAAGTCATGACTCCGGTGTCGGAACGCATAACCACTCGGTGCACGGCCGATGTTTAGGTATTAGCCAATGTGTAACATGCTGGTCGTTGATGCGTGCAGCTTTAAATAGGCGCCCGTCCGCCTCTGCCGCCATTTCTGCCACAGTAGGAGCTTGAGGTTGTTGGAAGTGTCTGCGCTTCATCCTCTTCAGTAGTTGCTGGAACTGCCAAAGCTTAGACATGCATGACTGAATGCACGAACGCTCGAAGAAATGAATGCATGAATGAAACGAATGGCGAAGAAACCGACTGCCTGATCAGAGTAGGCGAAAACTCTGGTCGATTCGTCAGAAGTTCCTCTGTCCAACACCGGTATTAAGAAACCCACAATGTGTCATTACGCAGGCCTATACTTAGTCGCAAGGCAATATCATACAAAGCCGCACAATCCTCCATTTAAGCGTCACGTGGTGTTATCAGCATTATTGTAAACCGGTCCTCTGCAAACTGCGACATGAGATTCTTTGATTTCTGTACTTCTATAACTCCGCCACTTCTGGCGCTTTTGCAGTGCCAGTCCCAGGCTTGGATAAAGGAGGAGGGCGACATTAATGAGCTTCGATATCACACAGTGTCGCCAAACTGAAACCATATGCACTTCTGCTGTACCTCAACTTCGCAAGTGGCTGAAGACTATTCTGTACAGTCGAATCGGGTACGCCTCTGGTGAGTATTCATGAAGAGGCGCTATATAAATCTGCACTTGCAATTACAAGTATTTGTTCTGAAGTCTCTATGGCCTTTGTAGGGAAGCAAAGAGCTACCTCGTTCATTGTTCATTGGTTCCAGTGGCTGTTAGTACAATCCCATCTTAAAGTGCTAAACTCGCTTGTTTCCTTTTATTTAATATATACATCCTAGCCCTATTTATGGAATAATTCATCAGTATATTGTTTTTCTACCTAGCGCTAAGCATATAAAACTAATAATCCGTCAATTTAATGGTAATTACAGAAATGTTGAAGACTTACTAACAATTAGAACCCACAAACTGAAACGTGCGGTTAATGATATCCACGACATGACGATATTCACACATGAATACAACTTGAGTCCGTTTTGCCAAAGCTCTTCTTTAATTATTCAGCAGCATCGGATTAATGCTCCTCCTCCCTCTGGCCTTAATCTGAATCTCTTTGGCCTTGACTTTTCCGCTTGGCCTGAGCGTTAGATCGTCTTTTAGCTGCTGGAGCGACATCTGTTGATGGCTGTCGTTCGTTGTTTCTCGTCTGCTTCTGTCGCTTGTGCTGCCTCTGTCGATTGCGATCCACTCTGTTGCGCGATCGGTAGCCCTGGTGGCGCACCCTCTCTTCTGACAGCTGAAACACAGGATGACGTAAGTAGAAGATCGTTAAACTGATTGTGGTTGTGGTAGATGTAGTTTAACGACACTGTGATAACTAGAATCACTAGCGTCGTCCCTCCTTTATTCAGACTTGGGACTGTCACTGCCTGAATGCTAGCAGTGAAGGACGACTGTTATACTATGATTAGACAGTGCTTACCCATAGCGTACATCTGATTTATTTGTACAAAGTGGTCAATGTATTTAACCAGCTGCCATGAATCAATAGAAAGGGCTGACTTACTAGCGGAACCTATATAGTAAGTCTCTCGCTTTTTTCTATATCTCTACAGTTCCCTTCCAACTAATATTGATCTCGTATCATAGGTATTGCGATAAATTGTTCTACGATTGGGATCAATAAAACACATGGCCAATTTGGTCAAAGGTGGAGCGAGTAATCTTTTAACCTTTAAGGTCACACACTTGGTGCTTAACGTTTCAGTGTTTTCCCGAGGTTCCTAAAATCTCTAGAGGGGTAAAGTAGGTGTGGAATGGTGGCTCATATAACCCGAAATCAAAGAAGTCCAAAAGGAAGACAGCCTACGATGGACATGGAAAGCAGTGGCTATACATGTACATGACGAGCAAGCACCGTTATCGTCATTGTCATCGTATGGATATTCGTAATCGCGTGAAACGAATATGCAAATGATTTTGCAAATGAATACGAAAATGAGTATGCAAATGAATATGCAAATTAATGTGCAAATTAATATGCAAATTAATATGCAAATTAATGTGCAAAGCAGCCTGTGCTAGCTATCGTAACATTACCTGCGGCTGCTGCAGATGAAGCTGATATGCAGGAGTCGGAGGTGGAGACATCGACTGCTGCCGCAGGATGGTGGCTGTCGTCGTCATCATCATATTGGCGTTGCATCTTCCTCCATCCTGCGCGATGCTCATCGTCCTGGCGCTGACGCATTCCTCGACGCTGAGGAAGCAGCGGTTCTTGAAGGAGCGTCCATCCGTCGCGCAGACCGGTCGATCTGGAAGACGGCGGCACTGGAAGACGCTGGGGCAGCGGCACATCGGCAGGCCTTGGATGTTGAGCAGGCAGATGCGACCACGAGGGCAGCGGATCGAATCGCAGACACTCGAACTGCCTGTGTTACCGACGCCGGATGCTACAGGAAATGAAGACGACAGAAGAAACACGGAACTTGTACATGCTCGCTCGGTATTTTGCTCAAGAAACATCATCACGCACGGTCGTCATGGTCGTGAATGGGGCTTGCACGCAAACGTGCTCTCAGCGTCGAAATGTTTTGAGCAAAAAGTTGGGGTTACGTAGAGTAATGGTGAACACAGCATGGAGCGGAGCTGAGGAAATGAGTTCGAGACCCATATCCTTCGTAGTGTTGACTATGCCTTCTTTCGCTAGGCGGCGGCGTTTGCTAAAATGTTATGTACAGCGTAATGATCGCCTTGCGTGGCTGCCGACGGTTAAATTCAACTCCGTTAATAACCTGTCATCATTCGTTCATAGTGGGCATTGTAATCATATTGAGGTTCGTCAGTTTGAAATTTAATCAAGTATAATTATTATTATTATTATTATTATTATTATTATTATTATTATCATTATTATTATTATTATTATTATTATTATTATCATCATCATCATCATCATCATCATCATCATTATCATTATTATTATCATTGTCATTGTTATTGGTGTTGTCGTTGTTGTTGTTGTCGTCGTCGTTATTGTTGTTATTATTATTATCATTATTATAATTTTTTTAGTATTATCATATTTATTCGTGAACCAACGGACATGGATACAGACTCATTAGCTCATTATTAAATAAGTTATTATTATTATTATTATTATTATTATTATTATTATTATTCTTATTATTATTATTATCTTACCTACGGGCGTCGTCAGCATCCCTGTTCCCGCATCTTCGTAGTTGCTGCAGATGGGGCAGCAGCCGCAACTATCCTTGCGTATTAATCCTCGGCACGACTCGGGGAAGACTGGCTGGCACTGACGGACGTCGCAGGGGGCACAAGCAACCCTTGCCAGCGCCGACCCCTCTGACCGACCACCAACTCCACGGCTACGGGACGGTGATGACGCCGGCTGCTGAGTCAAACCAGACGGAGTTGTTGATGATGTGAAATGAGAATTGTGTAGAGCATCAACGACGGTTCCTCTTCCTGTTGGTGATGAAGAGATGGTTGATGAAAGACAGTCCTCAGCTGGAAATTGATTTCATTAAAGCCTCAAAATATGCATTCACACGACATTCAAACTAGTATAATGTAATTTAATGTAACGTTCCGCGCAGTTGGTGCATTGTAAAGTCGTTCAGCGAGGACTCCGTTTACCTGGTCGTGTGCACAGAATGCGCCACATCATCATCATCATCGTCGTCGTTGTCATCGTCATCATCATCATCATCACCATCATCATTATCATCATCGTCGTCGTCGTCGTCTTCATCATCATCATTATCATCATCACCATCACCATCATCATCATCATCATCATCATCATCGTCGTCATCATCAACATCATGAGCAGCAGCTGCAGCCGCCTGTGCGCCGCGAGCTAACTTAACTTCGGCGCTTCTCGTATTCTGGTAGTGCCAGTCCCAAACCTGGATAAAGGAGGAGGGCGATGCTGATGACCTTTGTTATCATAACTATAGCGTGGTTAAACTGAATCTAAATGAACTGACTTTACCTAGTCTAACATCAGCTGACTTTAACCCGGTCTAACCTCACATCTCCATACATGGCTTGCCCACTGTTACATTACATTTTGTTGCACAGCCTTACTCTGGACTTTATCTTGGCTTATCATCGCTAATGCTATCTTGGGATGACATTTCGCATCGCATAGGCTAGCGCAGTGAGCGCCTCTGAGTCGATATCTGGAAGGGGGGCTATATAAATGTTCGACTACATCACATCTTAATTGATTTTGCTTGACCTTACTTTACCTGACCTCGTCAATATCTGACTAAAGCGTTTTTCTCACCGTTTTCAGTCAGACACTGTTTCGTGATCGCTGTCAGAACTCCCGTGACATTAGCCCTCAATGGAGCAGCCGGTGTGAATATGGTAGGGGTGGTAGCACGTGTGGTAGCAGCGGTGGCATCGTCTTCACGGGTGGTAATGACATCCGGTGATGGTGACAACGACAAGGGTGATGATGGCGAGGAAAGCATCGATGCAGATGATGAAGCAAGCGACACTTTTCCACTTGTCTCCTTGATATAATTTTCCGGTAAAGATGCTTTGGTCAATGTCTCATGACGAAAATCGTCAGAAGTCACCAATTCGCCATTATCTTTAACCGCTGTCATATTGTTGAAAAACTCTGCGATTCTCTCAACGGATATCGACATCGTCGTCTTACCCGTATGTAGTTCAGTCTTCTCGTTTTTCGATACATCCGGTTTCCCATGCGAGCTGGGTAGACCTGAAGCAACCGTGACGGGCGTTGTAGACCCGTTGAGCTGATCTTGGAGTTCGAGTGTTTTGATGGTCGATCCAGCCTTCTGTCTGTTCTTACGACGACGAGAGCCAGGGTCCCTAGAGAAAGGGGAAGAGTTCACCCAGCCGACGAACAACGCCAACAGAACTAGGGACCAAAGATATTTCATCTTGGTTTTCCTCGTCACCAATTCGAGCTCCCGTTTTCTCTCTTAACCCTGGAAAACAGAACAATACGTGTTAACGCGAATGCACAGCTTCTGCGGACCCTGTGTTGGTCCATTCCTTTAATTCAAAAGTTAACAAACTTCAGGGAGCAACGCTCAACTTAATGAAATTAAAGTTAAACTTGTTATATTAATCAATCAATCAATCAATCAATCAATCGCCTGTAAGCAACACAAAGCCTTGCGAAATAGCTTATTTTAATCAAATCGATAATCGTTCGTACTGTTAACGGTTATATTATACTCGCTCGTTGTACCTCTGAGCCTCTATGAGCGTCCTGGAATACCCTAGACTTTTTCAGCGCTCTGAATTCTTTTATATGAACTCATAACCTACACCGCAGTATAACATTGCTGTTTGTTTATCATGCGCTCGTTATAGTGACCCTCTACCGTATCAGACCGCCTTCTCTATCGAGGTGCATCAACCAACACAGTCCTTGGGTTCGATCACAAGCAGATGCGAGGAGCCGGACAAAGAAACTCTAGTATTGGACCCGAATTCCAGGAGCCAAATGTGGCTATCGCAACTGAACAGGCACAAGCCAAACAGTCCAACAACTCCTTTATTATGGTAAATGGACGGAAAGACCTGTCTCGCATTATCCTCGTGTGAACGAATTAATTCTCGCCTATGTAATTGTGTAGTTTTCCGTTCAAGTTGTCTCTATAGAAGTCCGTGACTGTTGCTGCGATCTTTGGCGAAACGATTCCTCGAAAATCCGTCTGCACTGAATGGACGGCAGCAGAAACAGCGCACCAGACGGAGACAGACGAGCGGACAGGTATCGATATAGACGCACACAGACAGAGTTAGACATATGAAGATATATAGAACGGGATGTACGATGCAACTTATGTAGCTCAGAATTTTGTCCGGGTTCTGCGAAACGTCCGACTGTCAGAGCTCTGGAGTCAGCTCCGTCCGTCCATCCGTCTGTCTGTCCAATTGTCTGCTTACATTGACGCGTGTGTATGTATGCATGCCTGGGTGCCTGTCTACCTACCTGCATGTCTGCGCACATTTATGTCTGTCTCTCTGCATGCCTATCTGCTTGCTTGCCTGTCGGTAATCCTAGCTGTCTGTCTGTCTGTCTGTCTGTCTGTCTGTCTGTTTGAGTTCCATACTGTCTGCCTGCATGTCGGCCTGAGTTGTCCGCATGTATGCCTGTCTCTGACTTACTTCCGGTCTCTCTGTCTCCCTGTCTGTATGCCTGCCTGTATGCCTGTCTACCTGCCTGTATGTTTGCCTGACTGCCTTCCGGTCTTTCTGTCTGTCTGCCTGTTTGTCTGCCTGAATGTCTGTCCATCAGTCTGACTGCATGTATGTATACTCGTGTCTGTCTACCTTCCTTTCTTTCTGCCTGCTCAGACCGACGGACAGACGTAAAGCAGATATGACTGGCCGTATAATTGGGATCAAAACAGATCGTTCGTAGAGATATGCAGAAGCTGTCATCTAATTTGATTGATGGCAGACATTGATTGACACATTCACGACCACCAACGGCAGATGCCTTATCAACCTCTGAGAACAAATCAACGCTTACAACCGCTATATAAATTATACGTTACCCATAATGGTAGTTCCTATAATGGTTATTTCGATATTAAATCATATGCCATTATTTATAATTGCTTTTTAATTCCAGGCTGCAATTACTGCTCAAGAGTGATATAATTAAGATGGGATATTGAATGATCCGTCTGGAAAGTCTCCGCGTTTCGGAGAATATCTGGAAGCGGTTCCTGGATGCGATGGAGTTGCAACATTGGACAGAGACGCTGGAAAAGGAAGCGCGTCTAACGTTAACGATAATTGAAATTGAAAATTGAAAATCTAGAAATTTGATATTGTCCTTCTTCCGACGTCTTTTGCTCAGAAGTGCACACACTTACAGTTGTACTGCAGACCAATAATGTGCACGAAGGACTTGCTCAATGTCCCTACACAATGACTGATGCCTCGGACGAGGGTCGAGCCCGCTCACTCAGCGCACATTGAGTGTTACGGGCCGACCGATCGGCCACCGTACCACATAATAATCTTCTCATCACACAATAATCTTTTTATTTTCCATTCTCTGCTATCTGACAAATGACGCAGTGAGAAAAGAGCGTTAAAATGTTGACTCCATTCCACATTTCATGACAGATATCCCAACATTTCTTTTCGTCTAAGTCTTACATCATTATACTTTTGGTTAACCAATAGGATGTTGCTCAAGGGTCTCTCTCTCTCTCTCTCTCTCTCTCTCTCTCTCTCTTTCTCTCTCTCTCTCTCTCTCTCTCTCTCTCAGTTGATTGTTTCCTTTCGTGTTTACTTCTAGTTTGCATTGAACGGGTGTAAGTCCACAGTGAACATCCTCGTTAGACTCCATCAACATTAAGCAGTGAAAGAGGGGTTGTGGAAATTAGTGTTCCTTTCGCATGAGGTACATGTAGTTAGTTTCTCTCTGTTTCATTTCCTCCCAGTTGCACGCAACATCGCGTACATAGAGCACCCTGGGTTAATCCCCCCTTGGAAAATAAGATGTCTATGCCCGTCCTATGCCCTGAATTAATTCTGCTCATCCGTTGGTCAGTAGCCGTCTTGACTAATGAATCAGTTAGTCTGGACACGAACCATACACATGCGATCCGCTCCCAACTAAACAATGCTCGTTCCCTCCGGACTAGCAACGAACGCCTCTCGTCGTTCGTCCAACACGTCTCTTCAACTGTAAGTTATGCGTGTATTAGACTGCTGATATATATATATAGTAGGTATATATATATATATAATTGCATATAGTTTATGGTGTACACATTGTTTGATCAGTGTAAATACAGCATTTAATATACTTGTCTTGTAGGTTAATTGCGGAAGCGCATGGTCCAAGTATAGCGAGCGACCGGTCAATGCTCTGTTACTGTTCGATTGCGACGGCTGCTCAGA
Source organism: Bimastos eiseni (assembly GCA_959347315.1). Lineage (NCBI taxonomy): Eukaryota > Metazoa > Annelida > Clitellata > Crassiclitellata > Lumbricidae > Bimastos > Bimastos eiseni. Next base: position 26,883,100 of record OY365814.1, on the reverse strand, counting down.
GTCATCACGCTCTACTGACAGTAAGTTCAAGACACTAGAATCTTAGAACAATATCAACAAAATAATTTTCATTAGGCCCTCTGCACAGAAAACGTTGCCAACCTCTGGTTTAGCCCTTAATCCCCTTAGTGATGGAGAAAGGTCGTTCCAGGTAGAGGACAAACGCTTGGTGTTGGGCCAAGGTCGTCTTAATCTTATTGGAACAAAGAGAGAAGGAAATCAGCAGAACAATGAAAAATGTAATGTGACGTAATGCAATGTGATGTACTTTAATGTAATGCTATGTATGTATGTGTGTCTGTGTGTATGTGTGCATGTGTGCATGTATGCATGTATGCATGTATGCATGTATGCATGCATGCATGTATGTATGTATGTATGTATGTATGTATGTATGTATGTATGTATGTATGTATGTATGTATGTATGTATGTATGTATGTATGTATGTATGTATGTATGTATGTATGTATGTATGTATGTATGTATGTATGTATGTATGTATGTATGTATGTATGTATGTATGTATGTATGTATGTATGTATGTATGTATGTATGTATGTATGTATGTATGTATCAAGGTCATTTGTATAGCACCCTTTTACCTCATAATTTGCTGTGTGCAGCAGAGCGCAAATGCGATTGAAAACTATTTGGATTGTAGTCCTCTTCAACTGTTGAGAACTGATCATTGCATTTACACCACCCAAGCAGCCAACCACCCAACCACCACATCCCGCTCCAAACACCAAAAAAATTAGACGCACTATACTATTAGTATAATATAGTATAATTCAAACTTAAAGAAATAAATTTTCCTTCGCATTCCATCATGAGATGTGGGAAATCATGAAATACCGGTCTAATGGTCAGTGTGCGTGGCTGGAAATCCGCCGAGACATTACACAGTTGGGCGCTATAAGCATATCCGTTTACTTTACACTGGCTATCAATATAACAATCTCAGCATTTCTACAGCGCCAACAAAAGCGAAGTCACGGGTACCAGCTTATTCTCAGGCAATAAAGATACTATGGTTTGTAACATCCGCAAAGTTCATCTGGTCTGTAATGTCTGGCCGTGTGTGCTTCGACTGTGTGTTTATTATGACTGCTTGACTTAATCTCGGTAATGCAGCGACGTCTATGGTCGTTTCTCCTGACGACCTGGAACATCCACCCACCCAAGTCCACCTCGGCACCTCCTACCCAACCAAGCCCCCAAGCCTTCCGTCTACTAAACCACATCCCGGTCCAGACATCCGCGCCAGGACCCACCGCAACACACAGACCGTGGATAATTGGAAGTGTTTGCGTGTGGTTATTGGTCTAGAGATTATCAAGAAATTGCATTCCACAGACGCAGCAATTCCAGACAGACAGACACAGACAGACACAGACAGACACACGCACGGACGCACATTAACGCTCACGATCGTTCTCCCAAATGAAAAAATAATATCTCTGTTTCATGCAAATGTAGGCAATAGCATTAAGTCTTATATGATTTGAGGATATACATATCATTTATATAAAAATATGCTCATGTCAATTCTACAAATATTAGGAACATGTATAATATTTATAGGCCTATTTTGCCTGTGTATATTACATACATAGTTACTATACATACTCGTACATGTAGCTACTGGACAATCCACACAGTTCATATTAGGCCAATTATGCATTACAATACAGCTTAATAGATCGAAGACCGTGACACACAAGATAACACGTACTTGTGACCATGTTGCTAGTCCGTGTGCTTTGCTGTATTTTTTTCACACTGATCAAATTTACGTTCGTTTAGATTTTAGAAAGACGTCAGAATCTGTGAGTCAGCGTGTTTCTGTACGGTGCGAGACAATAGCGATGGCAGAGGGGGTTTAATTCGATGGACAATGATTGATGGAGGATAAGACATCGTGGGAGAAGTGAGAAATTCATCTTTCATGCAGTTTGGACGGAATAAAATTTACATTATAGGAACAATGAAGCAGCAACGTGTCAGCCAATCAATGATAGTCTATTCTGATGGCCTACATTGCGGTCGATACATGTCTGTGATTGGCTATGTAATGAATGAACTGACGTCCGGGCCCTCGGCATACACTCTGAACTTATTATCGCCGAAAAGTTCGTCCAAATCTATGCTGCTCCAGTCAATAAAGCCTCCGTTGAGCGCATTTTATTTATATTCCAAGTTCTATGTATTTAATCGTTTTACACCATTCACAAAAGAAACGCGAGTGCCGATTTGTCCTGCAAAAGTCCCGGAAGTAGTCACACACAAAATCTAGGTTAATAACCCAGATTCCGTCGGCTTCATATAATTCCATGTTTGTCCCAGGTCTGGAAAGACACTTTGGAGGACGACCGCGCAAGCGGAAGGCACCTCATGTTTTATGATTGGCAATGGATGACCATAGTGAATTGGCTGGAAGTCTTTCTACAATGTATACGTTTGTTTAGCGACCGTATGATGGTCATACATTAAATTTTATTAACTGTGCAGGGTTGATGTCAACTCTGACCACAATGACGTCAACCCTGCACAGTTAATAAAATTAAATTTTATTAACTGTGCAGGGTTGACGTCATTGTGGTCAGAGTTGACATCAACCCTGCACAGTTAATAAAATTTAATGAATTGTTCTGGTAAGATCTGTTCCCAATGCTGTCCGTTTTAATGTGTGCCACGCCATTCAAGGTTCCTGCGTACGCACTCGGCTGTTAAAGGTTTGAGATTCGACTTTCTTAAATAATTAAACGACTGTCGGTACTCTAGTCTCTAGTGTTGGCTATAAAGTGGCACAGACTGTAGCAGCGATTGCAGAATAAGAGATCTGAGACGGCTGGAGGACGTGATGCGACTTCAAAAGACGGTGGGAAGGAAAATACCGAAGACATGAGTTCGAAACGCGATAACAGAGCTCAACAAACGATCCTCAGCTACCCCTAATCAGTGCTCCGCATCCGCGCAAAGACCATGTATAATTATCCCTTCAAACAGTCCCGGTCGTTTACAAGAAGTTTGATGTCTAAACCTTGAAATTAGACTTCAAGGCGTAAACAATCTAACGAGTAGCTAGCTGCATAACAACCTGGCACCAAAACTAGGCGCTTCATCGTTGACTCCAAGCTTTTAATCGCAGACTAGAGCAGGTAATAAACTCCTCGTTACAAGCTTACAACTTCTAAGCTCTTGGTCTCCGTCTAAGCATTTTTCCAAGCTGCGCATACTCACTCACACTTCTTCCACGTACCGCTGATTCAACATTGAAAACCCGTCTTCGTGTGGTATAATATAAGAAGCAGTCAGAATATACAAAGAAATCGCTCTTCGTCACATACAGTCAATATTGTTCCTTTATTAATGACGATGATTTTCGTTTATTTGTAATACACAAGGTTGGCACACCGCAGTCAATTTGCGAGATATAAAGGAACTCGATAATGTATAGATAATATATATATTTATATGTATATTAAAACGAAGTGAAGGCTGCTATTATGAGCAGATGTTGATGACGTGTCTGAATGTTGACCAAATGAGCTGACCGGAAGTAACGGACTCGACTGTCAGTGATTAGAGTTACACTTGTGTATCGTACACAATTGAGCCTGGACATATAGCTGGACATTATCTTTCGATAGGACATTAGCACCATGCTGTACGGCGCACGCTCATTTCGTGTGTGCACTGGGTGTGTATGCATGTACGTGGGAGTGTATGTTGGTGTAGGCGGGTCTGTGTGCGGAAGTATGTGTATGTGTGCATGTGTAGTAAGGTTTGTGTGCAGATGTGTGTGTAACTGTGTATGTATTGGTGTGCTTGTGTGTGCAATGTGTATGTGTGAGGGTATGTTGGTGTAGGTAGGCTTGTGTGCGAAAGTGTGCAAATATGTAAATATATATATATATATATATTTACATATTATATATGTGTGTGTATGTGTGTGTATGTGTGTTGTGTAGATGTGAGTGTTTGTAGATGCATGTGTGTATGCTAGTGTGCATAGCCTCATGGGTGTGTGTGTGCGTGCGTGTAGGTGTGTGTGTGTGTGCGCACTAAATACGTTAGCGCTGATGAGCTTTGATGTGCCTAGACGGATCTGTGTAAGACAATCTCCGACTGTTACAGCATCAACCACTTGTTGCATCCCGAGATAAACATTTATTCGTCTGATCCCAGTCGGTCGTTCACGAATGATCGAAATTGCTGAGAGAATCTCTTTGAAGGCGCTACATAAATAAATGTTTCTGTACGATCATTAGTTACAGTCGGTCCATCAACCACGTGTCTTGTCGCATCTGTTACATAGCAAAGTTCACTGATCTTCCTACCTGCTAAGTTACATAATTTAGTACTTGTTATGTCGACCATAGATAGAATCATGCTGGGCTAGGAAGGCGTATCCCTGAGGAACTGATGTTGTTGTTTTTGTTGTTGTTGTCATGGTTTTCTTGTTAGCTTTTCTGATTGTGTTGTTGTAAAGCGCCCTTGTAGCGGCATGGCTGCGTTACGGCGCTCTAGAAATAGTCCGTTTAATAACAATAATAATAATAAAATAATAATAATAAAATAATAATAATAATAATAATTTTAAAGGCAGAGGTTCCATCCTCGAAGGAGCCACAAGGTTTGATCCGGAGCGACGGATAGAGACCGGATGGAGCGACACTTATCCCGTGGGCAAGTACATCGCTTGGGATGCAACAAGTATCCACACGTGCGCCGCCTCCTACATCCGCCTGTCTTCGGCAGTGCCTGGCGGTGCGTCTGAACATGTCGCGGACCGAAAGGGTTCCAAGTATTCTACTCTTCCCACCAGAGGCGTAACAATGTTTTGAAAAGCGGGGGGGCATAATAAAAACATTATTGCGCGAAGCGCCAAAAATTTGTTGGTCTCCCACCTTTACTTTTTTAATTGGGCCCCACCCCCAGAAATTTGAAAAATGTAGGGGGGGGGCACAAATTATCTTAACAAAAGTAATCTTAAAAATCCATTGGATAAATATAAAAAGAACCGATTTGGGGGGCACATGGGAGAGCACTGAGCACTGAAACTGGGGGGCCGGTGCCCCCTGCCCTCCCCCCGCTTGTTACACCCCTGCTTCCCACAACACATGACTTCGTTCCCTTGGCATTCGAATCACTGGGACCCATCAATCGAGCCGGACGCGAGTTCTTGACGGAGTTGGGTCGCCGCATGACCGCCGTATCAGGAGATCCCATGGAGACCGTGCACTTGTTTCAACGTCTCTCCATTTGCACTCAAAGACTTTGCACTAGCAGAGGCGTTCAGAGGCACGTTCAAACAGCCCACCGGGATCGACAATTAATAATAATAATAATAATAATAATAATTGTAATAATAATAGTAATAATAATAGTAATAATAATATTAATGATGATGATGAAAATAGGTTGACTCACAGAGAAAAGATATTTGACACAATAATCAAGCAGAAAATCACAAGTGATATTAAATGCACTTATCCGGAACTCGTGTTCGACAGCGCCTTCGAATCGGGGACCGAATAAGTACTTTATCCAGGCTGGGACTGGCACTTCCAGAATACGAGCAGTAGTGGCGTTTCGGTGGATAAGGAGGAGAGTGTTGTATCGTATCCATCAATTTATTTATTTATTTATATAGCACCTCTAGCGGAATGATTATTTAGAGGCAAATGCATATAACATTCTAAATTTAGGACAATCGCCTTCAGAATTATCTTCAACTTCGTCAACTTCGTCTTCACCTTCTTCCATAAGTTTCATTTTTCTTCCTGCTATTCGTTTATTTCTTCCTCTTTTCGTATTCTTTTGCTTTTGTTTCTTCTTCATCATCATCTTGTTCCTCTTGTTCTTCTTGTTCTTGTTGTTCATGTTATTTTTCTTATTCCACTTCTACCTCGTCGTCTTCTACTTCTTCTTAATTCTTGCTCCTTCCTTTTCTTACTCTTCTTATTCTTCTCCACTGCATTCTTCAATTCTTCGTCTTCCTCCTACTCACCACTGTCATCATTTTCTTCTTGTTCTTTTCTTGTTCTTGCTCTTTTTGTTCTTGTTTTCGCCCTCGTCCTCCTCCTCCTTCTTCTCTTTCTTCTTTTTCACTTCATTATCACCTTCAAAAGGGCCGTTTAGGCACTCACGCACACACACATATTACCTTAATTATATACATATATATCTGCCTATATATATATATATATTTCAATGCTGCGAAGAAGGGCATCCATCTGACTCTTCACAGATGCAAATGTTCAGACACACCTTCCTCTGTCTTTGTCCCTCAAGACTCTCATCGAACAATGGGTGTCAATGCATCAACATGGCACCTGTGGATCATTAGTATAGTAGGTTCAGTAAACGACACTGTGTGGTAACAACGATCATTGGCGTTCCCTCCTCCTTTATCCAGGCTGGGACTGGCACTTCCAGAATACGAGCAGTAGTGGCGTTTCGGTGGATAAGGAGGAGAGTGTTGTATCGTATCCATCGATTTATTTATTTACTTATATAGCACCTCTAGCGGAATGATTATTTAGAGGCAAATGCATATAACGCGTCAGAAACAGGGCAACACCCCTAATCGATCTACGATTATAGAAGAGGCTCAGTCTTCAAGAGTTTCAGCTGCAGCAGCTACACTCTAGTCGCGTGAGACACAGACAGACAGAGGGAGGTTTGACAAAAGGATGGACAAAAACAGAGGGAGAGAGGCACAGGAAGACAGTGACAGAGAGAGAGAAGGCGACAGAGAGATAGACACAGAGAAACGGAAAAACACATACAGAGACTAGAGAGAGAGAGGGAGAGAGACAGACAGAGACAGACAGACAGAGACAGACAGAGACAGAGACAGGGAGACAGAGAGACAGAGTGACAGAGAGACGGAGACAGACAGGGCCAGACAGAGATAGACAGACAGAGAAAGAAACACATACATAGACAGTGAGACAGGCATGCATACAAAGACAGACATTATCGAGATAGATCTACACAGAGAGACATGGAGAGATATACAGAGACAGAGACCGACCGTGACAGACAGAGACAGAGACCGACCGTGACAGACAGAGACAGGCAGAGACAGGTAGAGACAGACAGAGACATGCAGAGACAGACAGACAGACGAAGAGCGAGACGTTGCGTCTGTCGACAACATGCGTTCGGTCTCCCAAGATGCCTCGCTATCTAAACGGAGCGGTCGCCTGAGTAAATCGTGGATTGGCAGGAGGACTGCCGCCACTGACACATGTGTTTCCAATCAAAACACATGGGAAGCAGTGGCGTCACTGGGGTTGGTGTCACTCAGTGCGGTAAACTCTTGGTGTCACCCCTTAAAAATTATGTCCTGTCCTAATTAATTTACTTTAAAATATGTATATGTTACAGATATTGATAAAATTATCAAATTTCGCAATAATTATTTACATAAAAAGCGAACCAGTAAACAACGTCTGTAATTTTCTGCAACCACGTGACTCCACACGTCATTAATTGGTGCGTTTGCAAATAACCCACGATTTTACTCCGACTCCGAGGCTCCAAGCAGCTCTGAATCTTATTCATTTAAGCACCAGACGCTCTGCATGGTGGCACCCTGTGCCTGCTCATGTATTTAACAATGAACGGTTATGAAACCCGACTAGACAGAGCTATGTCTGCTTTGTCAAATTTGCAATTTTTTTTATTGTGGTGTCACCCCTTGATGGTGTCACCCGGTGCGGCCCGCACCCCCGCACCCCCCTAGTGACGCCCCTGATGGGAAGTAAGGCACACACATACTACTTTGTCCACTGGTTATATACAAATACATATACATGTATGCGCTGAAAATGGAATATGAAATGGAATATGCGAGAGTGTACGAGGAGAGCCACGGAGAAGAGACAGAGGGTCCCATATGAAGTGCTGCGTCAGGTTCGTTTAATAAATATGCAATATCAATAATTGCTTTGCTCTGTGACGCCTGTCCCATTGTCACGCTGCGTTTTCGCGGCAATCGGTCAAGCACTGAACGCTCGCTTTTGCACTTCATCGCTCCTCTAAGTTTTGCCCAAGGCCACACGAGTTGCAGCTCCCTCCCTACCAAGGATGATCGAAACTATTTTCACGGGATATTTTTTAAGCTGAAATTGAATGCTGTACTTCTTCTTCCCTCCATCCATCTCTCTTTCTCTCTCTCTCTTTCTCTCTCTGTCTGCCTCTCTCTGTCTCTCTGTATCTCTGTCACTCTGTCTGTCTGTCTGTCTGTCTGTCTCTCTCTCCATCTCTCTTTTTTTCTCTCTCTTTCCATCTCTCTTTCTCTGTCTGTCTCTGTCTGTCTCTCTGTCTGTCCGACTGTCTCTTTCTATTTGTCTGTCCCACTCTCTCTGTCTCTCTGTCTGTCTGTCTGCTTCTCTCTCTCTGTCTCTCTCACTGTCTTTCTGTCTGCCTCTCTCGCCATCTCCTTGGTGAATAGGGTTGCTTAATTCTACCCTCTTTCCTTTACATTTTCACAAACACTCTTCTTTTCTCTCTTTCTTATCTCCGCTCTGTGTTTGCATTTATCTTTCTCGTCGTCTCTTTGAGTTTCGCGTTTCGTCCACCTAACAGATTCGAATTTAATCTAAGACGATCCCTTGACTTCTATGGCGCCACTACGATAATGCAGAAAATTTCAATTCGTCAAATCCAATACCTTATGGCGCATGTATCGTATTTGGTCATTTGGAAAACGCTTCTAACAAGAAAACGTCTTTCAGCAGCACTATCAGCCAGAGTAACCTTAGAGAAAATGAAGTTGTTCAGACATTAATGTAGAGATGTGAGATCATCGAGGCAGGCGAGCTGAAAGTCTCGCAGCAGCGTTCAGTACAGACTGAAGAAAAAATGAACGAACCTATTGTAAGTATGCCAAAAAGGAACACAGTACTACATACAACAGTCACTTGGAGAAAAGACAAAGTGTGGACAATTGAAATGCAGGTACAGAGGACGAAGTTGCTCCGGTTAAATGCGCGAAAGAATGATTGCGACAGCAAATCATAGGGAGCTAAAAGAAGACAATACATTTAAAAATAGATAGTTTAAGATCTTTCAGATGCACTACTGTCTCTTTTCTTGTACCTGTCGATTTCTGCCATGTCACAGTTCATTTCCCTGGTTGGTCGGTCTGTCGATCGGTCGTATACCCTTCTCTGTAGGCCAATCATATCAAGGATGCTATGTGTAGAGGGATGGGCTGCTCTGAGAGAGAGAAAGAGACAGACAGACAGAGAGAGGAGACACTGAGAGACACTGAGATAGAGAGAGAGAAAGAGAGATAGAGAGGGAGAGACAGACAGACAGAGGAGACACTAAGAGACACTGAGATAGAGAAAGAGAGAGAGAGAGAGAGAGAGAGAGAGAGAGAAAGGGAGAGAAAGGGAGAGAGAGGGGGAGGGAGGGAGACAGACAGACAGACAGAGCAGACCTGCGGTGGCATGTTTTCTGTGAAAAGCGAAGCACCCGACGGGAATTGAACCGTCGACGTTGGGCCACGTGTCACGACGCCACTCCCGGGAAATTGGGTTAGCAGATCTAATTCAATGAACGACACGCTACATGTGGCCAACCAAACGCACGTTATGTGTGACCTGAAAGCCAGCAGACATAATCTGTCTGGTATTAAGGTCACTGCAGGTGACAGACCAGACATTAATACTCATGAATATTTCATAGACAACCCCACTGACGCGACGCAGGGCTTGTGGATTAGCTGGTGCCCTGTGCTCAGCCTTTAAGTCTGTTGTGCTTTAGAAATACGAGGATTACGTTTACGATTACAATCGTATTATTTATAATTGCATATCTGAAGGTGAATATATTCTTGTAGGCTGCTCTCCTGTCCGTAAGTTCAGCTGAATATCTGGTGAGGATTCCATTTTGTATTTCCTTAGATATGTACCATAACGAAATTGTCGAAATCTATCCTTAACTTTTGCCCAACTGTACCCCATGCTGTTCGAATTAATAATCCGCTTCCGAGTTGTGTTAGAGGTTTAGCTCCTAAATACCTCTACGATACTTGTACCCGCATCGTTCCACTGACCGACTATATCTTTTAGTGTCTTAGTCGTGAGCCCAATTCATCGGGTTTTTTGCTGTAGTGTTTCCCTCACCCTTGAATGACCTTCCCCGACCATGCACAGAAGTGTCTGATACTGACAAGTGTTGTCAGCTAAAAGCGTCTCTCATCGGTTCGCGTGAATGATTTTTAAAAACCACAAAATAAGTCATGAGTTTGGCGAATATATCCGAGGGACCCTCATGAAAGTTCTTCGTCGCTGTTCGTTATCCTTAAATCGTCACGTCATTTCGCCGCTGGTTGTTTGGTTGTTCTGCTGTTTTCGTTACTCTGAAAGCGCACGAATAAATTCTAGATTAATGCTTAGACCTACATGCATGTGAGCATCAGGCTATCTTGCGTGGGTCGCGGACAAAACGCCCCCGGACAAAACCTCCCCGGACAAAAAACTCTGGACAAAACCCTCCTGACAAAACCCCCAAAACAGTACAAACCCCCCTAAGAAATAATATTTTAACTTTAATTATTTAGAAAAGTGTGTGTCCAATGACACGAAGAGTGTCCTCAATGGATAGCGTCCCTTCAATTTGCGATTTACAACACTGCAGATAGCATTCCTCCAGGTGTTTGGTTGCACGTTTCACACGTTTGACGGGAGGCTGTCCACGAGCAGCCTGCAAGATGGCAGTACTGGCCAAAGCTGGGCGTAATTCATAGACATTTTGTGCTTAGTCATTTGGTAGCAGGTATGATATTCGTAATGCAGATTTAGATTCTAGCATTTAGTTGACATGACTTCATCTTTGTCAGTTTCTGGAGGCGGAATTGATAGAGAACGCACATGCGTTATCTGTGACACGGCTTGTTCAGAAGCGTCAGCTGGGTAAGTGAGTCTATGCAGCGCGTATGTGTGTTATCTGTGACACAACTTCCTATACAAGTTAGACTAATATTCGTACTGAGTGTCACTTGTAATGTTGTGCAGACTTATTTAGTAGTGTCAGTTATTATGTAGGGTGTCTATTCCGTTACAGAGCTGTAATATTTCGTCTAATAAATATATGTGACAGGTGATAGTTATAGCAAAGAGGGGCTTTGTCCGGGGGTTAATGTCCGGCCCAAAACTGGGAGTTTTGTCCGGGGGTTTTGCCCGTGGAGTTGTGACAGGGAAGTTTGTCAGGGGAGTATTGTCCTACACCCTGTATACACCCCAAGATGGGCGTCAACTTGCTTAGCGGATCCTCCTCCTCTTCGTCTTCGTTTTAATCCTCCTCTTCCTATTCCTCATCGTCTTCTTCCTCATTATCATCATTAGTGCTTGTAATTGTTGCCATTTTCTAGTTATTATCATTATCATCATCATCATAATTATAATTATAACTATAATAATTATTATTATCATTATTGCAATTATTATTATTAGTCATCATAATTGTCATCATCATCATCATCATCCAAAAATCCTCTTGTAGAACCTAGTGATAAGCGTGCTGGACTGTGAGCCGATAGATCGTGGGTTCAAATCCCCAGGTCTGAATTTTTCCGAAATGTTGCCACTACTTACTACGGCGACGTCGTTGGAGGCGTGCGAGTTCCTGATTTTCGATGTTTCTGATTTCCTGGTCAAGCAATTGTGCTTCCATGTAGATCTGGTTTCTGGTGGCCTGAAACAGATAAACTTTCATTGAAATAGCTCATCCACCATAAACTCTCTCTGTCTCTTTTTCTTCCTGTCTCTGGCAGACTGATCGTCTTGATGTTGGTCTGCTAACTGCCTTATTTTGGAGCGCCATCGGTAAAGGCTAAGTTAATTGTACACCGGCACCAAAAGACAATTTATATTAATAAAGAGCACAGATAAAGTTCGGTGCAACAATCTGAAGCCATAGAAACCTCACTACCCATGGGTCTGTGAGTATATTAAGTTTAATTGATTGATGGATTTATTAATTTATATCTATCAATAATTGATTTAGTGATTCGTGTAATATATTTCCACACCACGATTGCTGCGATCTGGGCCTCAAAGGGGTTGACGAGTTCGATCTTCTCTGCCAGTTTCAGGCGTTTTGCTCTTAATACTCTACAATGCAAATCAGAAAACCTCTAAAAAAATATTGATGTGATCTGGATGGCATTCATTGGACAAACCAATGTCTGATGGGAAAGAACATGCTCGCTTCAAACGGCTAACGCCCTACTTCGGCCTTAGAAATAATTATGAATAATATTTGGAGTCCGTGGACGCGATATCGTCGTCTGTCGCGACGAAGTTATGAGGTGGCTGAGGCGAGTCCGGAGGCCGTGGCGTTCCCGCAGCTGAACCGACCTCTCCAGGTCATGACCCAACGACATGTGGAGACCAGTATTCAATTGTCCTGTATAGGCATTTGACCTCCACCAAGTCCTTTCCGAAAAACAGCCGTAAAAGGATGTTGCATTACTGAAATAGTTCCTCTGCAGAACGATTGGTTTGCGAGTGTAGGCTATAATTATAGGTTGACATGAAGGAATAGATGATTGATTTATGGAACAGTCTGGGCTATGTCCCACATTCGCCTGAGGCTCGCTTTGTAAAATTGATATTGACTCACTCTTCGTTGTTTGGTTTTGGGTCCAGTCCCAAATTACGTCGAATTTGGTCGAATTCCGCATTCATATCATTCCGGAAGTCGTTCAACAGCGACTCAACAGCTTCTTCAGCCTCTTCACAAGCCTTAGAAATGGCGCAAAATGAAAACGTTCACTTCAGAAATGTGTTTCCGACGATCGTCTCCGCTTACATTCGTACGTACGTAGATACATACATACATACACACACATACACACATACACACATGCATGCACGCATGCATACATACATACACGCATACACGCATACACGCATGCACGCATGCATGCATACATACATATAAACATACATACATACATACATACATACATACATACATACATACATACATACATACATACATACATACATACATACATACTCCCACGAAACTGGCTTACATGTAAGTTGTGTCAGCAAAGTTTAGAACAGTTAGAGCTTACACAGGCCGAAGTTCATCATTCATACCTTTCGAGATCGTTGTTTTCATGTTCACGTTTAAGTTTTTTCGATTCGGAAGGAGCAGTCCGTGTAGTAGACCCCGACATTTTTAATGCAACAACGAATAAAGTCGGGTACTTGATTAAGAGAAATTATCTCCTCCGATCAAACACAGAGTTCTTGAATAAGCTTATACTGACCTAGACCAACTAATCTTACAAACAGAGCGCAACCATTGTTCTTGCGGTGGCCCGGGCGTCGCTTTTTCGAACGTTACTCTTCAGCTCCTCGTAACACGTTTGTGCATGCGAGAGGGCCTACCATGCCCGATCGAACATTTATAAATATTTTCATCGCTCTCGAACAGCGAAAGAATTGTCTGGTGACGTCCTAATAACACCCGTGGCGGTGTGAGGCTATGAGTTCTCGTTATGTAGCACGTTCGAATTCCTTCGTCGTAAAAGACGTCGCTAATTCGGCTCTCGAGAGCTGGACGGTGGTGAAAGCTAGGACTAGTATAAAGGTGAAAGTAGGGGCCTGTGTACACAGTGTCTCAAAATAAACTGTACTAAATTGTTTCTTTTGGAACTTCGTCAAATTTTACAAATTTTAACAACTTGGTAGATGGCCAAAAAGTTGTTATTGTATACTACATATAAATTTTCCACCTCACCTGACTCCTATCACCGCACTACCTTATTAAACACAAATTTACCAATTTCTTAAAATAATACTTAAATTTTATTACTTGCTACAAACTATCTCACGACTCAAGTAGTACTGAGTAAAGTAAAATATAGTTTACTATATTACGCGTCGGCGTAAGTAAGGGCCTATGTTGGAAACTGTAATTTTTCAGTGTTCCATCGCAATCGCTCATAAATTTGACAATTTCACGAATATTTCCAAACGGCTTTGGGATCTCGTGTGAATATGGTCACTGGTGTTGAGTTTTAAATTTCTGGCAAATACTTACAGTTTTGAACGAGTTGTGACACTTTTTGTTGGGTACTACTTTTCATCCGGACACAGTGTAGATGACATAGAGGATTAAGTTGCATAGCAGATTAGCAGTTTCATTACATTACTTATGGTGTTTAATGTATTCGAACCCTACCTTTGAGACACCTTGCTATTGATGTGCGTCTGCTAACTTTTTCCATTGTTTGGATCAGAGTAATTTCGGATAATTGTTTTTTCAAGTTGACTGGTATATGCTCACAGAATTTTCCCTTAATGAATATTGGCAGCAGTAACTTTTTCGCAGTAATGTAGCTTTAGCCATATAAGGCCAGCAGAGGTGTATGAGAGCCACACTAATCCTCTTTTGTTCTTTTCCTTCAGTTCTAGTATGAGTGTTGACCTTTATGGTCTCAGCAGTGCCTCAAGAAGTTTGTCTTGCAATACTGCTTCCAATTGTGATTTTAGAATTAACCTTTGCATGTGGTTTTTAAAGTTGTTTGAAATATTTTTGGACATGTTACCTGTGATTGACGCGATGTAGATTGTTACCACTGCACGATGGCTGCTAGCAATACCTCGCGCAAGCTGATCCATTCTATTTGAAACTGTACACTGTACAGGTTTACCAAGGAGAGTCTGAGGCAACAGGTGAACTATTCGAGTACATGTACGATGTTTGATTTTCAATGTCTGTTTAAATGTAGTTGTCAGTTTTAAACTTATTTTAGTTTGTTCACTCTATGTGTTTATATAATGTTGCTAAATGTTCTATAATTCCCATTGCAGTCGGTTTGTAAATTTATTAGAGAAACTATCCCATTATTGGAATACTGTAGTCGTTAATGAACATATCTAGGTTGAACTCATTTATATATACGTATATATTTTTATGTGATTATATGTTTTCGTTCATTCAATTAAAGCTGACATTAAATTCAACTTGACAAACATCAGTATGATAGCACTTTAGAGTAGTAACAGACGATTACAGGTGTAACAGGAGTCAAGATTTAACAGTATGGCATCCTGCAATGAGTCCATCTGTACTATTGCTCATTTTACTTATACAACCTAGTGAATGGAAGAGGATTAGTCAACCTTATGAGGTACAGCGGGTATCGAACCCATATCCTTCTGATCTTCGTGCAGTGTGTAACTATTCAACCCGCTTTGACCTCAGGATCTTAATAGCCTCTGTATGGGAATGTAAGCAACCATATTTTCCTAACATGTTTCATATTTATTATTACACATTTGATAAGTGACCATAAACATTGAAGATACATGTCAGCTCGACGGGAATCCGTTGGTTGGTTCCACGCTTATAATGTTCACCTACCACTGGTGATTGTTTTCGGCTTACTGCGCAAAACTGTGCTCATAGGCGTATTTTACTCGATCGTTCACTATGACATTTAACGACAGCGCTTCCTCGTAATCCATGAAGAGCACCAGCCAGAAATCCAGAGCGTGCTCAACCATCAGTTGTTATGCCACCAGTAGGTCAACCCGATGGCACACGTGCACGTCGTCGTCTGCGAAGAAGATTGGAAATGGAACAGCACAAAGCTACTCATCAAGCTCCAATGGTAGAAGCAGCAGCAGCACAACCAAAAAGAAAAGAAGAAGCTCCTGCAGCTTGAAAACTAGAATTATATAGAGTATTCGGGGATAATAAAAGACTTCAGGATTATCGCTTTAATCTTCCAGATGAATATCTATTGAAATTGGGCCGTTCCAGACGTTTTTAGATGATTCTTAAACAATCTGGGGTACCCGGCGTTGCCCGTGCTGAGACAGGTTTTTGGCCCGTGAAAACATAGAATCAACCCCTCTACTGGGTTTCCCAGGTGTTCCCCGAGCGAACAGCGCAGGTTTCGAGTGAATAGGTGTAAAAGTGCATGTGCAAATGTATAAACGGACAGACAGATACACACACACACACAAACTCTAGATATTCATGTATCTTCAAGTTTTCCTCCTCTTCCTATTCCTTAGTGTTCATCCTTACTCCCCTTCCTCCCTTCTTCCTCTTCTGATTCCTGGCATCATCTCGTCCCACCACTTCATTATGTTTCATTCACCTTTCCTCAATCTAATCCCTCCCTCTCATCTCTAATTCCTCTTCTCTTTCTCTGTCTTCTCTTATTTCTATTCAGTCCCTTTTGTTCTCATTCACCTTTCCCCAACTTTCTCCTTTTCCTCCTACTTCTCACCCTATCCTAACCGCTTCCTCCTCCCATCCCATCCTCATTTTCACACTCCTCACCCTCCTCCACTTCATCATGCACTCATCGTCACACTTCTCTTTTCCCCTACTACATAATCCTTCCCTACGATTTCCTCCTCCTCCGCGTCACACTCTCCCTTCCCCTACTACATAATCCTTCCCTAAGTCTTCCTCCTGCTACTTCTCCTCTTCTTCCTACCTAACAATCCGGCGTTCCCGTTCCTAACCATCTTCCTCATCCTAACCCCAATTCTTCCTCTGATAGCACGAACCCTCTACATTCCCACCAACTCGCTTTATGTCCCACGAAAGCTCTCACAAATCAATAAATACTCTCCTTCCACCTACTTCTCACCCTGTTCTTCCCAGCATTCCTAGGTCGGGGACTAACGCGCACGTTTCGCTCGTGGCGACTGAAAAGGAAACTTACCTTGGGGGTCCTGAAACAGGTTGTTGGCCCTTGATACCTGGAATAGGGCGTGCGAGGGTTCACCAACCCCTCGACTGCGTGTATCAGATGTTCCCCGAGCCGACGGTCGATTTTTCGAGTGAAAAACTCTAAAACTGTGCAAATGCATCGCCGTGCTGTGACACACAGACAGAACGACAGAATTATAGCTTTACTTATATAGATAATGTTCTAGTCCCTTAGGAATCCTATGTAGCTCGGGGCAAAAAATAATAGTAATAATAGTAATAAAAATAATAATAGTAATAAAAATAATAATAGTAATAAAAATAATAATAGTAACAATTAGTACTAGTGATTTAGATATTGTTTCATTTTCTACATTCCACTTTTACCACATAGAATAGCCTTGAATAAATATAATGCAATGAGTACTATAGTATTCTATGGGAACTTTGGTGCCAGTCTACATGTGACATTGGGGGTATCGCGTCAATTGATCTCCCTTCAGTTGATCCACCGTCAGTTGATCCCCGTCAATTGATCCCCTAGTCAATTGATCCCCTCAAATCTCTAGGCTGCGCGTCACAGACTTGTAGCTGATACTGCTAGTAAACAAAATATTGATTTTACAGATTTGCAAAATAACATTACAAAATAAATTAATGCCCAGACTTTGTGTCCCTTCGCGCTATACGTAACAGATTACGGCCGTTCAGAGATTCATTTATATCTCAGATTAATGGCTCATTTATCCCATGCATAGACACTTATGCTTAGGACTTTATGCTGATAAACTAATTACCCTTTTGTATTTTTTATGATTATAGCATTTCATGCTCTTTTACATCGCTCTCTTAACAAATGGAGAAGGTCGCAAGCGGAACATGAACGTTGTATCGGGCTGGATTCAACAGGCAAGAGATGAATTGACGAAGGGATCAATTTACTACAGCTTAGCTGACCAATTGACGGGGATCAACTGACGGGGGTCAAAAGACGTAGAACCACATAGGGATACCTTGACCCAAGACAAGGATGGGCTAGGAACATGGTTAAAGAGGCGTTTTCTTTGCCCTTCATTAAGCTGAGTATTTGGCTGGTCAGGCAGACTTTGGCATAACAAAGATATAGGGTAGTCGAGGTTGCGATCGCTGAAGTCTTGGTTTTTAAATAGCATATGGTCTTCTAACTGACTATACATACCGTAACACGTATTTCGTTACGTGGTCTTTTTACCCAACCGACTGGACTCGAAGGTATCCGAGGTTTTCTTTGCTGAAGTGTCTGTATGTTGCTATGTCTTTTATGTGCCTTGAATATGCTTCTCTTTTTGAACAACCGTGTGGTCCAACCATAAATGTAAAGGTGACGTCAGAGAGACCGGCTTATATGCCCCGCTGCTATTCCATATAAAGTTATTAAAGTCCCAATAGCCAAGCCTCTCCGGTGCCAGGTCAAAATCTGAGGGTCAAGCCGTGTTAATAAGGAACATATACATGGAAAACGAAACACCGAAGTCTACCTGACATAATTGTAGAGCGAGAATCGGCGTCAGTATTGGTGTGGCGCTATAGAAGTACTCGGGTTATCGAACCTAGTGTCAAGAAATAGTGAGAAGTGGCTCAAGCTCCTGCCGTCCATTTAATATATACACATGGAAGACGAGGGGTTGCGTAGGAGGATCAACTACAATATATGTACTACTGTACTAATTCTGTGCGTGGGTCAGAGGCACCCAATGAGGGGGTAAGTAATTTGTGGGACACACGTATAATATGTCCTCTCTCCATGAAAGGTGGGGGATTTGTAAAATAAGTAAGAGAATTTATAAATGAACCTGAACTTTTTTGAAGGTATTTTATCTGATGCATGTTCACCAAAGTGTGGATAGCAGTTGGTTTAATAAGAATATAGTTACCTTTAAAATGTGCAACATTGACAGTAACCCTAACATAAAAATATTAATAAACATATACAACAGTATAGCCCCTATTCAGCCCTATTTAACTTTAATTTATTCTATTTCAATTAATGAATATTCTGCCTTAAAAAAGACTCATATTTAACCCTAAATTTTCTATGACTTTGCTATATTATCTATATTATCTATATTACCTATATTACCTATATTATCTATATTATCTATATTACCTATATTACCTATATTATCTATATTATCTATATTATCTATATTACCTATATTACGTATATTATCTATATTATCTATATTATCTATATTATCTATATTATCTATATTATCTATATTACCTATATTATCTATATTATCTATATTATCTATATTACCTATATTACCTATATTATCTATATTATCTATATTATCTATATTACCTATATTACGTATATTATCTATATTATCTATATTATCTATATTATCTATATTATCTATATTATCTATATTACCTATATTATCTATATTATCTATATTATCTATATTATCTATATTATCTATATTACCTATATTACGTATATTATCTATATTATCTATATTATCTATATTATCTATATTATCTATATTACCTATATTACCTATATTATCTATATTATCTATATTATCTATATTACCTATATTACGTATATTATCTATATTATCTATATTATCTATATTATCTATATTATCTATATTATCTATATTATCTATATTATCTATATTATCTATATTATCTTGTACCAATGTTGCCATGTATCAACCTTTGTGTTGGACTGATAAATGAAAATCATCAAGACAAAGACATTTAAATTTTTTGCTCATAAAATTTAGAGGTAGATATGGTCAAAAATCAGATAACGGAAGAGGTCAAGTTCTATTATGCATAAGAAAATAATGGGTTGGAACATTTAGTAAATTACATCCTGTGGTTCCGGGAAGGCAATTCCAGCAACTCAGTGAAAAAGGATGGGCTTGCCGTTTTGCTAAGGCAAGTAACAAAACGGCAATGATCAATTAGAATTCTTAGATGCACTGGTAGTGTCACGCGCGACACTCTGGACGATGGCACTATATAAAAGTCATCGACCGACAGCTGAGGCGTAGGAGGACTACGGATGAAGCTGTCTACCTGAAACCTCAGATGGGAGACATCAATGGGTTTCGCCGGAGGCAGACGGCCTCTATAACTACAATAATGGACCTTCATGGCTTCTTTTCTGGGACCATACAAACTTGCTTTTCATGAAATGCAAAGACTGTCGAACACAGCCATTGTTTTACCAGTATAATATCGATCAGCAGCCTGTGAGCAACACTTTTCTGCTCTGAAATTAATTAAAACATTATCTACGAAGAACCCACCTTACCATGGACAACCTGCTGGCAAGTGTGGGGTGCATCAAGGTGGTGTGTTAAAAACTGCCTGTTTACAGGGAGGTTGCCAATTTTCCCGTATTTCTACATAAATACTAAATAGATGCCCCCTACGTTAAAGCAAGATTTCAAAGTAGTCAGACGAAACAAAGTTTTAGGGCAGAGTACACTGATGTCGGGTACAAGGAAACCAGTTTAGACTTTAGACTATCAAACCCTTGCAAACCAACGTCAGGCGTTTTTTACCACAACAAACTGTCTCGCAGAAACGTAAAATGACTATAATAACATAAAAAGGACAAGTATTGCACCTTCCAGACTTCTATAGTTTCACGAAATAAAGAATAATACTAAAGTTCTGTCTTCCAGTGGCTTTGTTCGATTGTCCCAATGGTGTCTAATAAGTAATAACCCATACTTGCAGTGGCGGCTCTAGGATTTTTCAACAGGGAGGACCAAGGGGCCCGAGGTACCAACATTCTAAGTCGTTATTTATCATCAACGGCCATTGATGTCATACAACGATGGATCTGTGTTTATCGTCGTTGACGACCTGATGTTGAGTGAAGAATTTCTGGCCATATTCATCCAGGAACCCTGCGACCCTCAGTCAATGGAATTGTCGATCGTGGTCAAAACGGTAGAATCGATCCGTCTGGACCTTACCATTCAAAGCAATGCAATCAGTCATCCTTTGACCTTATGACCCTCATTCTTCTACAGTAACGTTGAAAACCTTCCGCGTGCTCTACCCAGGAAGTAATCGAGGTGTATTCATCCGCTACACGCAAAGTGGACAGCTCCGTTGACTTCAATTTCCGCTTAAAAATTTATATAGCGATCGTTTAGAATTCATAATGGGGTTTTCCGCGGAGGGAATAAGGATGATAATGGTCACCTATTGTCATGTCGTGACTCGTGACTGCCTGACAATAGATTGTGAACAATGGAATGACGATGGCAATTCTGTTTTCTTCCGCAGCCGTCCATCTTCTGCCTCGCCGTATCCTAACCTTCGTTGCTCTCTAGTTTCCCTCATTCAATCTCTCCCCTCTCACTGCTCCCGTCTCTACCTTCATGTCTTCATTGCCTATAATAAATTAATAATAGACCTACATAATAGACCTACATAATTCATCCGCATATTCATTCATTCCCTCCATCCGTGCTTCCATCCATTTATCCATCCATTAGTCCATCCATTAATCCATTCATCCATCCATTCATCCCTCCATTCATCCATCCATCCATCCATTCATCCATTCATTCATTCATTCATTCATTCATTCATTCATTCATTCATTCATTCATTCATTCATTCATTCATTCATTCATCCATGCATCAATCCATTCATCCATCTATTCATCCATCTATTCATCAATACATTTATCTGTCTATCCATTCACTCATCCAATCATCCGTCCTTTCATCTGTCTGTCTGTCTGACTATAAAATAATTATTTTCATATCTGCTCCCCCACTGTTCGGACCCTGACAATGCCAGTCCCAAGCCTGGAAAAAGGAGGAGGGCTTCGCTAGTGATCTATGTTATCATCACAGTGTCGTTAAGCTGCAACTACCGCCATATATATATACATATAATATATATATACATATTATATATATATATATATATATATATTATATATATATATAAGATAGATGCTCGCATTCTGTGATACTGCGTACGTGCAATGCACCCACGTCTGTGTATATTTGTGTGTGTATACGTGTATGCGCGTGCTGGTATCGCTGCTTGTGGCTACATCTGTCCGTGTGTGCGTGTGTTTCGATATTGCCCCCTTACAAAGACCAGATGTACACACGCCACAGATGTTATTTAATTGCCGAGCAGCTGTGACCGAGAGACTAACTTGCTCAAGGTCCCTACACAGTAAGTAAACACCTTAAGGGAGGTTCGAGCCAGTACTCCCAGCCTTATTAGCCGACCGCTCTATACCGCTCTCCGGAATATTCTAAATGTCTATTCGTTCGACTGATTACGTATAATTGTATGAATGTATGTAGACGCTTTTGTTCGTAGCTGTAAGATTTTCTCTGCACATATCGTGCGTTTGCAGATGTCTCATTGAAGAATATACTTACTTATTAACCTATCTACCACCATATCACGTTCGGTCTCTGTTGTTTCATACCTCATATTACCCTATATTCATGTACCATTCATGATGCTCATGCTCCGCTACAAATATAGGCCTATGCAGCAGAGGTGTAACAAGGTTTTGAAAAGTGGGGGGCATAATTTATAAACAGTGCGCGCGGAAAAATTTTTTTTGCCCTCCCACTTTTTGAATTTTGCCCCCCCCAGAAATTTGAAAAATGGGGGGCACAAATTATCTTAACAAAAGTATTCTTAAAAATCCATTGGATAAACATAAAAAAGAACCGATTTGGGGGGCAAATGGGGAGCACTGAGCACTAAAACGGGTGGGGTTTGCCCCTAGTTTCAAAACTGGGGGGCGGTGCTTCCCTGTCCCCCGCTTGTTACACCCCCGCTATGCACATTCGCCCACAATTGTTTTGATATCCGTTTATAATCAGCCTGACCTGTTCGGATTTGCTTTACATGCGTCTAGGCCATTATAAATTGTCCATTACCTGCAGTCATGATATCTCTTACATCATGCCGCAGTGTAGGCCTACGCCAGAACGTTTTGTTTGTTCAAGACTAATTATGCGACGACTATTCTGTTACATGCTTTCGAACAAGATACATAGGCCTACATCCTGTTTAGACGCGGGCTATAAATGACAGTTGAATAATATATAATTTATCAATAATAACACTTGATTGAGGACCGCCTTCTAAATTTCGGTAGTGAACACACGGTCATACGATATAGAGGACCTCTATATGGGGTTCCGTAGCTTCGTCCACACACCGAGTAGGCCCTATTGAGATGAAAATGATCTCTATAAATGTGGACGTCCATTTCTACAGCAGTGCCAGTCCCAATCCTGAGTAATGGAGGAGGGTGACGCTAATGATCAATGTTATCACAAAGTGTCATTAAACCTGGGTTAAACGGATAAAACTACTATAGGCTACACGGGTGCCTACCTACAGTAGCACGTATTAGATCCGCCCAGCTATAAGGGCCTAGCTTTGTACGATGTATTTACCAGACAACGGGAACAAAATCTTTCCCATGTATAGAGAAAGCGTTCTTATTTTGAGAATGAAAGAACGTAAAGAGGATGCGAATGCCTAACTGAAAACGATCTAGGATTCTAGGCTGCTTCATAGACACCCGCAAGTTCCAGAGCTGTTAATAGCAGCCGCTGTGGACTTGCCCAACGGCCCACTAGGAGAGGGGGGGTCACAGAGGGGCCGGGTAACACGACAGATCTCGAGGAGATAGTTGGATGTCGGGTTTCATCAAGATGAGTGTGGACAAATATTTGGAGGGGTAGGCCTAACCGGCAGGTCCCAAGATCCGATTTGCTAAAAGGGAGCAGAGGGTAGGTTGGTGAGAATTTCTGAGAATCTGAAGATTGAAGAATTCCGCAATGTATCAACGCCCTTAAGTTGTAGTTGGAGATCTGGGGTCAATCTCCCGGCAGCTGGGCCACTGACTGGGAGGGCCGCAAACTCAGCTGGTGGGGCACTGGCCTCTTCTGATCCATATGCTTTGTATCGTCGATATTTTCAATATCGTAGTGAGCATCGCGAGTCTTATTTTTTGGTATCACAGATGTATCGTCGATACTTTTTTTTAGCCAGTCAGCCGCTGTCAGCGATGCGCGATTCCAATACTTTCTACCACTGTAATTTATATGGTGTCGCGTCCGCTCGAACAAGTCTCGGTCAAGAAATAATGAGAGATAAATCGTTTCGCGGTGAAAATTGTCTTTTTACGCAATCCATCATAACTGCCACGTGGCCAGCCGATAAAACTATAAAAATCCCAGAGACCAACCGATTATTCGAATAGTCGGCCTCATTAAACGCAATACAATTGCAATAGTAGCCTAATCTCCAAACTTCTAAAGTGCCTCTTGAAAGCCAAGAGCAGGCACCAATTATTTACGAGCGCTGCATCAAATCAGAGGTGTTGTCCAAACGACTCTAAAGGATAGTCCGTGGGAGGGCAGAGTCCCGTTTCCAGAAGATCTATGCATACTACTGATATTGGGCTTGCAATTTACAAGACAACTCATTCCAATGTCATATATTGCAAATTATGATATTAATTCAGTAGAAGTGATATTAGATTAGGTGCCATCCACATTATTACGTACGCAGCGATGGGTTTAAAATTTTGCGATTTTGTGTAAGGGTGCGCACGGTGGGTGTGGGGGAGAGGGTCCAAAACTATGTACTTACGAAAATATAACTGTCTAATTATGTCGTCCACAATACACAACATTAAAATCAGAACTGTAAACACAATCACAGACTACATTCCTGCTTAGGCTAATCAATTTTATGTAGCATTCAAACTTTTCAAAATGCAAGTGTTCTTAGTTGCTTTTTTATTTCTTTATAACAATTAGCAAATTTCAGCTGTTAAATACGATGCTTAAAAAAATTAATAGCCTATAGTAAAATCAATGTCTATATATGTATATATGTATATATATGTATATATATATATATTCAGCAATTGAACCTTTGCATTGGAGGAGGGGTAGAGCTCAGATGTACGTACGATGGGGGTCCACGAAATGTACGCGGAGCAACAGAGGTGAGCGGGTCCGAAAATCCGATTATTTTGCGTACATAATATATGTATGGGCCCTTTTAAGTCCTGCAAATGCTTCGAAAAGTCACAAGTCAACATCGATTTCACTTAGCACTGGTTTTGTCCTGCGTCACAGCAAAAACATACGGACAAAGGTCGTGGATTTAATCGATTTTCAACAAAACTCATGCTTAAACATAGTTGCTAAATTCAATCAGATCACGAAACTGGTCAAAACGAATAAAAATCGCGACTCTTAGCAAAGATTAAATGACAACCAAAAAGGTTTCTACAGCAAAGTAGAGTCAGACCTGAGAGCAAACATACTGTCTTTCTGGTCTGGACTAATTCACTGCATTTAAGTACAATTTCCAGATCTGCAAGTTAGCCAAGTGTTGGCACCATTGTAAGCTTCCTAGAACTGATCTATATAAACGATTGCATATATACACTGATACAAACACGTGAAAAAAACAGACAACTTAGTGCCAACAAAATAGTCAGAAGTGTATACCTAGGGTGGTAGGGCCCCCATCCATTTAATATGTACACATGGAAGACGAGGGGTTGCTTAGGAGGGCCTATTGTTAAAGCAAGATTTCAAACGTACATAGGAAATGAGGTGGAAAGGTAAAACCTCACCAATCTGTCACCACAGAACTGCTATCAGACAAGTACCACCGGGAAACTGTAGGACAGGTTATGGACAAATAACTATAAAGTGTGGGGTGCATCAAGGTGGGGTGTGAAACACTGCACGTGTAAACAGGGAGTTCACCAATTTTTCCCCGGATTTCAGCATAAATACTAAATAGATGGCCCCTACGTTAAAGCAAGATTGCAGAGCAGTCAGATGAAACAAAGTGAAAGTGCAGAGCACACAGATGTCTGGTACTGTACTATGAATGCACAGTTTACACTATCGAACCATTGCAAATAAGCATCAGGCGTTTCTTACCACAACAGATTCTCTCGCAGAAACGTAAAACGACCATAATAATGTAAAGCGTTCAAGTATTGCACCTTCCAGACTTCTTGCTTCCTGAAATTAAGAATAATACTAAGTCCAGTGGACTTGCTTTGTTCCAGTGGCCATGCTAAAATGTCCCATACTTGTCAAATAACCCATACTTGCCCAAGTGAATGTCCCAGTACATGAAACCGGTTAAGAATTCCATAATTACAGCGCTAGTCAGGGCCGTACCGAGCTATAATTGCGCCCTTTGCCTAGCATCAATCTGGCGCCCCTACATTTTGAAAAGTGCAGTTTTTGCAATAATAAGTTATTCCATCCTGAAATTTGCGCCCTTTCCACACATGCGCCCTGGCCACGGCCCCACTGGCCGCCCTCGATACGGCCCTGGCGCTAGTAAAAGTCCTCAAAGACAGTTTTTCACACCTACCTCGTCAACCCAATAAGGTATAATTTG
The DNA here is from genome assembly GCA_959347315.1 of Bimastos eiseni. Classification (NCBI taxonomy): domain Eukaryota; kingdom Metazoa; phylum Annelida; class Clitellata; order Crassiclitellata; family Lumbricidae; genus Bimastos; species Bimastos eiseni. The sequence continues at coordinate 26,856,925 of OY365814.1, read as the reverse complement.
AACAAATCTAACCATTTATACAGAATTTACACAGCACTGATTTGGAGAATTGTCTCAGACATGGCCTAGCGTCAATGTCTTTCGCCTGCCCTGCAGCTTGGAATCAAAAGCAAAACACTCGGAAGACGATGGTAGAGCAGCAGCAGCACGATCCAGCAAAGACTAGCAATCCAGCGATAGAATCCATCCAATGTTCATCATTATCGTCTGCCACCTCTGCCTCCCCGACCACCTCCCCCACGTCCTCCGCTCTGACCAGCTCTGCCTCCACCACCGCCTCTCGAGTGATAATCCTGGCCACTCTGCGGTCTGTCCTGCTTGACACCATTGTGATGTCCACTGTCCTGTTGATAACCACCTTGTTGATAACCACCTTGTTGATAACCACCTTGTTGATAACCACCCTGCTGATAACCGCCTTGTTGATATCCGCCCTGTTGTTGATATCCGGGCTGGAAACCACCCTGCTGATGCCCTCCTTGCTGGTAAGCATCTTGGTTGTATCCGCCCTGTCTGCGCCCTCCTCTTCCGCTCTCTGCCGGTCCGAATCCAGCACCACCCTGACCTCCAGCACCACCGAAGAATCCCGCAGTTGGATTGTCCTGCTGCTGATGTGCTCCATACGACACCTGATTCTGGCTCCTTCCTGGTCCACTTGACCGACTGTCACCACTCCACCCTCCCCTAACGCGGTCACCACCTCTGTGGTGGCCATCGTCATGGCCACGACCTCCACGACCTCCTGAAAAGAATTTATTTTAAATCTTACACAGCGCAATTGAATATCTAACAATATATAATGTAAAAGTCTCATCAAAGCACAAAGCGTAAGCATCAAGTGCAAAGGTTGTGAGAATAAAGGGTGTCCTGTGTGTAGTCAGATGAGGAGGCACTCGGTATTTCATTAACCCTGCAGTAATTAATCCCTATTTCTAGTCTTAAACAACATGTCTGAATACTTGTTTTCCTATATGTGTGACCCCGTTAGCGGGACTGCCGTCCCTTTGGGGTTCTCTCTTCCCTTGCTCCCTACTGTTGTGCTTTGTTATTGTATGATTGTATCATTGTTTTTTGGGAACAATAAACATTATGGTTATGGTTATGTCTAATGACATGGTTAGCACCACCGACCAAAGTCCCATTATAACACACACATGCGCACGCCCACACACATGCTCATTGTCAATAGCAGGAATCATCTGAGCAAAGAACTTGCTCAAAGCTCTAATCAGCAACTCACAGGCAAGGAGGCTGAAACCTGCACTCTCCATGCAGTATGATGCTGTCAAATGATAATATATATATATATAAAATTTATACATCTGATATTATACCAAATGGCAAGGTGTTCTAAGCAAGCAATGAAAATACTGACCACCACCACCATCTCTCTGCTGCGGAGGCTGCTGCTGTCTCTGCTGAAACGATGGCATCTCAGGCGGGGGAGGTTCCAACTCATAGGCTCGACCACCGCGGTCGGGAACCTGTGAGAAACGATTCCAAATACAAGCAGAGTGACACAATCATTTTTCGTTACTTATTGTGGAAATCAGCAAGGCCCTAGATAACAGAATGAAAACCTTGGATCGAAGACATCTTCACGGGCCAATAAGCAATTCACAGTTATACGATACAATGCAACTGAAATTTACAATTGTTATTGTTATGGAACATTTATATAGTGCCACTCAAATCAGAGGTGCTCAATTGTCCCTCTTAAGACAGGTCATAAAAGTAGAAGCAGAAAACATTCAGGACTATATCATGCTGCATGGACCAACCATTGATGACTCTTTTAGCTTACAGTGCACTGTTTGGTTACCTGTTCTACAGTTGTTGATTTCACAATTAACATCGTGTACTAAGGCTAGAGCAGAGAGCGCCTCTGAGTAGATTTCTAGAAGAGACGCTATATTAATTTCCATAGATTCATATATAGACTGGAAGAGACCGTTCTTAGCTTTGGGAAAGAGTCTCAGGGAGAAGGTAACAAACATGACACAGGAAATCAATGAGCCCTATGACAGCTAATAGACAGCTTACCCAGCATAAGTTTTCAGACTAGGCTGTCACTATGCTACCAGCTGGTAAGAATAACAGACTATAAAAATACTACTTCTAAGTGATGATTACACTCCAGACATGCAGGGAAGACCAGAGAGTTAACAGTTCACTGGCTCTATCACAGAATAGGTACAATATAGAGGCACACAACTTAGAATTTACTTATATGATATTGGGTTTGATGCATGGCTTTTTGGGTCGGCTGAATAGGTTTTCCGCATGTCTTACGTCTTCCTGCCTTACTAAGAGACAAAAAAACTGAACTCACACTTCCGATTAGAACCCGGTTGATATTGCACTTTGTCTTTTCTCGTGCCGAGCCGCCACTCGTCTTTTCAATACGAAGTAAGTCTAAGCAGCATAACATATTAATTAGTGGTACATGAAGTGACTGAAAAGTTATGCAGTGGCTTTCAAGAGCCTTGCAAATTGAATTATACTAACTGTTTTTTAAATGCTACATCATAGGACTTCATTAGTTGCTGCATTCAGTGTAAGTAGCCAATGGGATGAAAAAGAGGTAGAGGGTAAAAAGGAATGGTATGCGGAACAGCAGTGTCAATATTCCCCTTCTTGGCTTAGCGTAGGGAAAGGAAAGAGGATATGAAGAAATGGAAGAAGGACTTGCAAACTGGCAGAGTTTTCCTTTCTGGAAAAACATAGGAAACTGAAAGAGAGGAAAGAGTAGGAGATGAAAGGGTGTAAAGCCTAGTAGGCAATATAACTGCCATTTTCCAGCCAACAGTAGGGAAAAATGGCATGTTGCATGACATGGCCAGGCAGTGGTAAAGTAAATGGGTATATCAACTTATGATGCACTATTATGTGCATGACAAAGCCATTCCTCTGATATGTTACTATGAGGCAATTACCAAATGATGTACAAATAAACTTAACTTTAACTGTTTAAGAGTTGACTAGAAAGAAATGTTATGACATATTCAAATTCTCAGCAACCCATAGGTTACATTTTCATCCACACAACAAATGTACATCTACAGACAGAATCTACAGACACCTCTGCTTGGCAAAAACCAAAAATGTGCTACATTAATGTTTTAGTATCAAATAATACATTTGGCCACTAACCTTCTCTTGCAGCAAGCAGGCAAGCAAGATCAACATCTACTTTGTGCAAAAGCTTTCCTTTGATCGGATTATAAAGCGCCTTGACTTGCTCATCTTTTTTCTGCAATAAGCAAAAACTTCCTTTCATACATCCATCCTTGGCAAAACATTTTTATCAAATACCATTGAACCAATTATTACAACTAATATGATTAACAAACTGGGTGTTGTTACTTTATGACACTTAAAACAGTTACTTAAATGAACTCGTGAATAAATTCGTGCCCTATACTTTATCTTTTGAGTAGTGCCCAAGAATTTCACTGATTACGATTATGTAAGCAGTAATTTCACACAAAATCAGAGGAATGAGACTTTCTAAAATATCCCAAACTCAATACTCAGCAAGAAATCAAACTCTGTTCATCGATTGAATGCGACTTGGAAACTGACGCAGCATGTCGTCAAAAGAGTCAGTAATATAAAGATTAACAAACCTTGGCTTTGTCCGACCACAGAAACGACTGAATTGTGACTTCAAGACGCTGGACGAGCATTTTCCGTCGCAGTTCATACTCAAGGTTCAAAGCCTGGTTGATGTACTGGATGCTCTCCCACTGCTTGTCAGAGAGACGAGCCTTGAGCAACGGTTTACTCAAGTGAGCCAGCTCAATCTTCGTCAAGATGTCTTTGATCTATGCAGGAAGTGTGAGAAAATATATGAACATACAAGCATAATTGTAATCTACTTGGGTCAATAACCACTATGGTCAATAACCACTATGGTCAATAACCACTTGTGAGATTACCACTAAGGTCAATATCCACTTGCTTCGAATACCTCTTGGCTCATGCGATGTAGTTGAGACAAACAATTTAAATCCAACAATACTTTGTATCAATTGAGCATAAAACCATCAAAATTCATCTTCGATAACTGATGTAATAGTCTAGCTTTTAATAGTTCGGCGTTTGCGAATAAGCTAAGCATTTGAGAATAGTTTCAGCACCTCAGAATAAGTTCAGCACTTCAGAATAAGTTCAGTTGTCACTAAAAACCTCGTTTGTAAAAAGTTAGTGCTCGTTAATAAGCAAGCCTTAACTTTCCGATATTTTCCACGACTCCTTACCTTAGTCTCAACTTTGCTGAACAGTGCAAATGGCGTAATTCCTTCAGGCGGCTTTGGAAAACCAAGAGTCACTAACATTTGCTTAAGTAGCAAAGCAGATGGATTATCAGTCTAAAAATAAGACACAAGAGTCATATTAGTAGTCAGATTCTGCCATTTATCAAATTTGACACTAATTTGACACTGTAAACACGCGTTTACAGTGCCTTATAAATCGTCGTCATTGTTATTATTATTGTTATTAAGTCTCTAAAGATTGAGTCCAAGTCCAGGTCCATCAACTCTCAAATACATTAAAATATCCAAATAAACGGAAAAAAAATAACAGCATAACTGTTAATGTTACATATCCAAATCAACAGCTCTGCCTGACTTCCTTCTGACACTCAAAAGCTGCAGGCGGGCTACAAAATGTTCAATTGAACTCGATGCAAGCAATCTTACCAAATCAGACTTTGCAGATTTTACAGTTAAGTGAGGTTTGTTGACTGCAAGCATTCTGGATGCTTGAAGCTCTGTCGCCAGGTAGTTTAGGAGGCGATATTTATTTTCTACGGTTGAAAGACGGTGAGTGACTGGACCCTCAGATAAATCCTTATAAGGACATCCTAAAACAACATTTAAACTCCACCATATGCAATGCTGGAACCATAATACAAAATACTAGAATCATTATATGCAAAACTAGAACCATTATGTGAAATGCAGGGACCACTATATGCAATACTGGAATCATATGCGATGATAAAGATTTCAGTATCTAATTTACAAATCACCAGCTAATGGTATACCAAGTCCTGGCTGAAATTTCTACAAAATATCACAATGGCAAAAGTTAAACAATTGGTGTCGATTGAAAACACTTTAAGCCAGACAACATCAAACAGACAGTTCTACTGTAACAAAACCTAAATTTAGTTCTGATTCAAAACTATCTATAAGGAATAAATGTTACCACTTATAGATGCATAACAGTTGTCTATGTTACAAAGAGCTCAATTTTAAGTCTTGTGATTCAACCAAACTCACAATTCAACAAAAAGCCAATGAACATCAAGCATGCAAAAAAATCCTTGCTTACTCACCATCCCAGTTGTTAATGGCAACCCAAAATGAAATACATGCACCAATGAGGGAGCCTGCTTCAGGCAATTAAACAAACATATGCAAAAACCAAAATCGATACCTAAATTACCAATGCATGCCACTCTATTTCATCCCTTTGTCTTGTACCACCACAATAACATACAATACGACGAAACTTCTTCCCTCCTTAAAAGGTTCAGAAGTGCACACGCAACTATACGATAAAACATCAATGACGCGGAGTGATTTTGAGCGAAGTACTTTCTCAAGGTCCCTACTAAGGCTGTCAAAAATGTTTAAATCACGACCCGGGTACCCGTAAACCTACAGAGCGGGTACCCGAGGACGCGGACATTTTGTTAGGAAATGTAGGACATGTGCATTTTTACGGAATGTTGGGCACCCGAGAACCGATTTCATTGCCCGGGCAGTCAGCCTCGGGCGGGTACCCGTTGACAGCCTTAGTCCCAACACATAACTGCCTCGGATGAGTCACAAACTTGTACTCTCCAAGCAACTGGCAACCAAAGAAAATTGCTTGACATCTGAAGAATGCAGCTACTCACCATACTCTCGAAGGAATCCACTCAGTTCCATCAGGAAGGTTTCGGCATCCTCAGGACCTGTTTTAAGCAGAAACAAATGTCTCCACTTCATCGAATGAGTGTACATAATCATCTGTTTGAATGAATAACAGCAGATAAGCAAACAAAGCTGCTTACTAAAACAAAGAGAGCCCTGCCATTGGAAAATTGCAATCGATCTGAAAAGTTGATCGAACTGAATCAAGTACCCGAGCAATGCACGTTCGACCACGGGAGCTTTTAAGCGATTTACCGCTTCACCAGACCTTTATTAGGTGAGCAATCAATGAGATTGCTCGAATAAAGTGGGAAGCTCTATACTAACACCCATTCGAATTCCATATTCTAGCTCTGAGTAGATTGTTTGTGCTTCTGAGTAAAATTCTTGAAGAAACTATACCAAGTTTCATTAATTCATTGAACTAACAAAACAATGTCACAGAGCATAATTTAAATTCTGTATCAACAGATAACAATAACGTCTTAAAACACACGGAAAAAACCAACCAAACCCTATCAGCAGTGCAGCATGAAGTAGCAGTATTTTACAAATAACAAATATTCACATTTATGCACACGTAATGTAAAGATAGCACATTCTGCTCAGATGCCTGTAAAAAGACATCTTTGGGCCAAAGGTAAAGTACCTTATGTATACAAGTAAATAAGCAAGTCTGTATGTATCATTGTATTAAATATGAATAACATACATATGCTGTGCCTGGATTATTTCTATACATTATACCTACTCTACAAACATCTCATAAGCACAATTCTACACCAGCTGCTAGTAGCAGTCTAGCAGTATACAGCAATTTAATAACCTACCGCTAATCGCTCGCACTCGGTCTTCAAGGGCCGCTAGTTCACCAAGTCCTGTGGTCAACCACTCAACAAGTTTCGTAAAATCGACCGAATTGGTTCCTTCCTTAACTGCTGCACAAAACACGTCAATGTCTACCAGTGGCCCGGTGTAACTGGAAACCAACACAAGCATAACAGCTGTTTACCATAATTTTAAAGAGTGTTCTACTGCACCCTAAAACCTGTTATGCAACAAAACTTCAAATAATGATAACAGATACTTAATTGACTAATGTCACAAACGTGCATGTTTCTCCTAATCGCTGCCTTTAACATCTGAGAATCAGTAAACATCCAAAAAGGAATATTTGTATGTATATTTGTATTTGTATTTATATTGTATTTATATTTATATTTGTATGAATATTTGTATTTGCATGCGCATTAACACAAGAGCATGACAGTGACAACTTACACAAATCCCATAAACTGTCTAAATTTCACAAAGCAACATCAGTAATGAAATCGTCATTGCACAGTTTGGGGTTTGCTGGCAAGTATAACGCAGGTAAAAATGAAATCAAAGCAAAGAGAACGAGCAATTTTTATGACCATGTTTATCTGTTGCAGCTAGAAGAGCTCATCCCTCTGCTGTTTAGTTGGCCGACAGCATTCTGGAAGTCGCAAAAAGTCTATTGAGCAACAAGGACACGGCGCATCAAGTCACTGAAATCTCCTTATTACATCACACATAGTCTCCAAAGAAACATCGTCATCCATAGCCAAACGGGTGGTTAATTTGGGTTTTAAATCGTCGACGTGTTCAGCAGATCAACGTCTCGACTGTTGTAGCTTAACGCAATCCCAATGAGCCCACACCGTACCAATAAATCTTATTAGATACACAACCAACATTATAATTACCCCAAATCATCCAAAGAGTCAACAATGTCGTTTTCCATGGCTTAAAGTAAACTAATAATCGGCTGGAAAGATAAACGCTCAACCGACCGGCTTCTGCCGCTAACTTCGCACGCTCAGACGGAGGGGTGGTCTTGCCAGCCAAAGAGTTTCACAACGTCCCAGCGCAGACTACAGATGTATCCTAGATGTCCTCGCTGCATGAAGTCGATAATACCAAAATAGCGCCACTATACTATTTACTCTCAACCTCGCAATTAAAAGTCAGTATGATGACTGAATGAGCTCCACCTAATAATTATTCATTTTTTGTAGTAATTTTCGCTTAATTTCAAACTGACAAAGTCGCATAATGACTACAAACATAGTATTAAGTTATGAATGAATGATTAAGCTATTACAGGAGTCAAATTTAGCTGTCGGCAGCTACGCAAGGCTTCATCGCGTCACGCGCCTAATTTAACGGAGAATGCGGGAATCTCACTCGGTTCCTCAACTCTGCGCCCGTTGCTATGCTCTACGGCCAAGGTAATTGGTATCAATCTCCGTTTACATACCGACAGTCGTTTTGCCGAAGTTGCCACTTTCTTCTTCATCGGGTTCAGTTGTAAACGAACAGTGGAACCAAAATCATCCGATTGGGCCTACTTGTAACCAAGATGGGAAAAGGAGCACACCCAATTCCGCTGCGTCGGCAACGGGAAAAGTGATATGGTCGGGTAGCCTGCCATCATCTAAACTTAACCTGTCTTAGACCTCTGTTCATAATAAGATCGCTGACTCATTAGGGCATATATATATATATATATATATATATATATATATATATATATATATATATATATATATATACTGTGTTTTGTTTATGGTGCCCATTGTTCGTGTAATTCTTCAGCTTTCCATAGCGCTTGAAGGCAAAGCCGCATGAACCATTGCCATGGTGATTGTTGATTAGTGTAGTTTTATGATGGTAAGTTGGATCGTGGTATTGGAGGAAAGGGAGGATGAGAGTAAGGGAGGTTGAAAGCATTGAAGGAAAGAGAGAGTAAGAGTAAAAATGGAGGAAAGGGAGGATGAGAGTAAGTGAGGCTGAAAGCATTGAAGAAAAGGGAGAGTAAGAGTAAAAATGGAGGAAAGGGAGGATGAGAGTAAGTGAGGCTGAAAGCATTGAAGAAAAGGGAGAGTAAGAGTAAAAATGGAGGAAAGGGAGGATGAGAGTAAGTGAGGCTGAAAGCATTGAAGGAAAGGGAGAGTAAGAGTAATGAAGGAAAGGGAGGGTGAGAGTAATTATAAGGCAAGGTGAAAGTATTGAAAGTAGGGGAGGGTGACCCAGGCCCAATAGGAGACTCTGTGGGCAGTTCCTTAAGTAGAAACAGGTGGCGCCAGTATGCACATAGGTCTAAGAATTTTTTTTTATATTGGCCATGCATTGTTTATTTATGTTGTTCCGATCGATGGCTGGCGTAAGAATTAAAATGTAATTCCATTATGGATAAATACATAAATTTGAACAATAGAAATTAAGAGAGGAGAGGGCAAGCTATGTCTCATTTTTGCGTCCAATCACAGCGGACTTTCCATTTACCGCTGCGCGAAGAAGAAAACTATAAATATTGCATGCAGGTTAAAACCTTAAGATCTAATAGGTTGCCGCCTTCTTTTCCTTTGAATTTTGACACGCAGCAACGCGTAGGCATTTTTTAATCTGGGTTACTTTTGGATTACTTTTGCGTGAAGAAACATACATCACACACAATTTTACCTCGGGTAGCTTACCCACATTTGATACTGGCGCCGTCTATTTCACAGTCCCCTATTCGAACATAGACCTACTACGCATTATAATTAACCTGTGATCAAGTCATAAATCCTATTCACGTTGAGACAATCAATTGACGTCACTTTTCGCTTTGCTTTCAAGGCCAAATAGACTAAGGAAACGCGGTTTTACGTAGTATGCCCACTCGATAGTAAATAAATTATTGCTGTTTGAATACAAAGCGTTACGAGATACGTTTTATAATTTTAGCATATGAAGGGATTCGTCGAATATGGACCTACGCGGTGATAAGAAGATAGAAATAAGCTACGTGGCCCAGGATCAGATATGGTAAGACGCTCTGCAACTGATCGAGGCGTCAAGGCAAACAGGAGCTGAAACTTAGGGAGGACAGCGGGGAACGGTCATCTCCAAAATTTGAAGTGGAGAGGGATGGCGTAGCTCATATACCCCAGATGTAGGACGACTGAACGTGTGCTTGCTATTATCTATCCTATTAAGTTTGAAGTTGTTTTCACTATGTGCCTTGTTGTTTCAATTTGTCCAAATTGGGTCGTCACTGGTCAGTGAGTGTCTCATCAGTGTGAGATGCAAGACACCAGGCTGATATATAAGGTGCCGACCTGCATGTTAATTTATGGTTCCGCTGACTAGGCCTATCACAGCGGGGAAATGCAGACTCAATAACAATGGAGTACGCTAATGTATGCGTAGTTTTTTTCGGATGCATGCAATGAACAGATGATGCAGTTTTATACAAATAATTACATTTCTTGACAGGAAGGACTATGTCCACACGGAAACGAACGTTCGTCTGTACCAGTGGCCGGCCAATTGGGGCTTCTTAGCAGACGAATATGACAAGGTATAACCAAGATATTACGTAGGGCCAACTGTACCTTATGCCGTCCTCTTGTCTCATTTTTTCATATTAAGACAGCACTCTTGTGAGTTCTGACAAGGCACGATAATTATGTCAAATGTGTCGATGCACACATAGAGCCGATTGGTTAAAGCGGTCGGTCTGTCAGAGTACGAGTGTAATACAGTACTGTGCAGGAGCCTTGAGCAAGTCCTTCCCGCGCAACTAACTGCTCTCAATGCTCTGCAATAATTATATGACTTCAATTGCGCCGTCGAGGCGTGTGTGCACTTCTGAACTAATTGCAAGAAAGGCAATATAAATTACTGCAGTTGAATTGTATTGTATGACAGGCTCAGTCAGACAGTCCTATGGTTCCATAGCTGTACGTGGTTAGCAATGAGAAGATGCAACCGGAAGGTTCTTATCTTTTGGCGTGAACACAACTGTTCACTTCTAAACAACATGCGGGATGGTCTGAACCTCCTCTAAATCACACCCCCTTCCCTCTTTATTAATTTGCCTATACTGCACCCAGCTATGGATAATAGACAGCTGCATGGTGCAGCATCTTAACTGAAGCCTAGGCCTATCTGGCGCTTCTATGACAGATCTATAATTATATATATATATATATATATATATAATATTCTGGCAAATATAAGATGTATCTAATGCATAATATGGTCTGTTGTCAGAGGCGGCGATCCCGGGGGTTCGAGGGGGACGAGTCCCCACCTTTTAGAGAGAAGGGACACGTTATCAGAGGCGGATCCAGACCATCTAGTAAGGGGGGCGATTTTTAGGTTTGAGTGGCAACCGCAGGCAAGCCCACAAATCGTAAAACTTGTTTACTTTTTTTTCTTTGAGTATCATTCTTCTACTGTCTTAATCTATGTAATGTAACTATAAAATGACGTCATATATTGGTATCCCAATAGTCCGATTTAAAATTTGAACATTTTTGTTGACATTGCATACTTTCTTTATAAAGGGCTGCAAAAGCCAAGTAAAAATCGCTAAAGAAATTTCTTTCCAAATAATATAAGGGGGCGATCACCCCCATCGCCCCCCCTATGGATCCGCCACTGCACGTTATACGTCCCACCACATTTCTTACCCCTTATTGGGTGTCCCCCACCTCTGAGACGCGATCGCCGGCTCTGTCTATTGTTGTAACATAATGACATAATAATTGGCAGAACTCAGACGCAATTGTTATTGTCTGTATTCTGTGATACCGCCGACACTTTTCTTACTATGCTAACTTCTGATGATGTACAGCTGAGCGCCACTCTGAGCGGCGGAGCTTCCACTTCTCGCCAGCAGGCAGAGATGCCGTCGGCTGCCCATCCCTTCCGACTGCCACCCATACGAGGGAAAGCGAAGCGAATAGTTCCGGAGACGATGTACGGCCTGTACGGATGGCGACAGCAGACGGACCCTGCCTACAGGCTCATCCACGAAATTGAAAAGCAGGCCAGACCCAAGTGCACCATAACGAAGGTCTTCAAGTGGCCCGTTCTTTATGTCTAGTCTAGGAGACCACACAAAAAACACCGGCATGTCATAGACATATATATACCATGTATATATATATATATGCTTATACACACCATGTATAATTATATATCATATTTCATTATTAACTGTACATTTAACATAAAATTATGAAATGTAAACACATTGTGTATATAAATCTACATTTATAATATACTGTTTAATGCTTATACACACACAATGTATAATTATATATTATATACATAAATCATATGACGTTATTGACTGTATATGTAACATATGGATTGTATCATAAGATATATATTATAATAAGATATATATTATTATAAGATATATATATTATGATGCAAATGGTGCAGCATCCTATACATTGTATCAGCTTCAATATTGCAATGCTGCCACCTACCGGAGTGATAGAAAGTACATGTCAACATCGGGGTATAGATCGAAATGAAATTCTGGATTGATTTAATTAGAACTGCCTGTTTGTAATGAGTTTGCAGTTTAACAGTACATTTATATTATTCGAGGTTGTCGTTGTCGATTTAGCATTTTACTAGGTACATACTACGTTTAAATTATAACAATATCATCTCAATGATTGAAAATGTAAAGCTTTCAGCATGACCTGGAACAGAGGCGGCGTTCCCGGAGGGTAGAGCTGACAAGTCCCCCACCTTTTACAGAGAGGGGACACGTTATACGTCGATGCTTTAATCAATTGACTACCCCCACCACCTGTCAAACGCGATCGCCGCCTCTGACTTGGAATGGTGTTGAAACTGTTCATATTGGGAATTTCCGTGAATAATGAGCCTGATGGCAAACTACTCCACTGTTTGCACTCTGACCGTTCCATTCCCAAGCCTGGATAAAAGAGGAGAGCTGCGCTAATGATCCATGTCATCACAGAGTGTTGTTAAACTGAAACTACTATTAACGTTAAGACCAGGATTTTTCAAGTGGATCATAGCTGTAAGGTCAAGCCATTCATTCGCACACACGGTATAGTCAATTGATTAAAGCATCGACTGTATATACACTGTAGGTTTGAGACTGTGCTTGTCTTGTCTACAAGTCTTTCATAGCTCACAGCTACTCAGGGCCATCAACTGCTGCTTTGTTATCATATAATTTAATGTAATGTAATCGAGCAATTATATAGCGCCACTTTAGGATATCTACTCTGCACTGGCGTAAATAACGTTAAATGTCATAGTGAACGAGTAAAGTACGTCTGTTAGCAAAATTATGCACAGTAAGCTGAAATATCTCTTGTACATTATGATAGGAGCAAGTAAAATAATTTTGATTTGATTTGATAGTTGGTCGACATGCTATCGGAACTATCAAGACCATGATCCACAACACAACACAATCCACATGGCACAAAACTCAAAATTTAAACATATCACTACAATTATTATAGGCAAAAATATCAGTTAAATGTTGGGAGCCCAAGATTCAGAGGCGGATAGAATTTGCCTATAGGACAGATCGGTTGATATCTTCCCACCAGACAACACCTCCATAAAAACGGATAAAATCGGGTTGATTCGCTAGTTTTGTCACTCCCAATTAAGGGCCCGAGTCTTTGTCATCTCTTCTTACATTATATCGGAATGGTAATGTGATGTCAACCTTGCTTTGTTCCACAAACTCGAAGTAGAAGGCTCAAGATAATATACGTGACGTCATTTTTAGCCATAACGATCGTCTGTAATTTCTTGGTAGAGTTAGGGAGGCGGAAGGCTATCATATATGGCTCATGTCTGAAGTTGCAGATAAACCGTCCGTTGGCATACAAATTCAGCCGACAACAATAGTAATAATAAAAGTAATCTTAGGCTACTATTAAAACCTGGACCTATGTAGTCCCCAACCCATCACGTTCCCGAGTCGTAGGACGTTCGCTTTATATGGCGGGAATTTGTTTCTGATCCTCTGTCTTATCAGTAAGATCTGTAGATTTGCTACAACTAAATAAATTTCTTTTATAATGCATTTTTGATGTGAGAACAATTAGGCGTATAGGGGGTGCTTTGCCGGTGCCCTCTGCCCTCCGCTTGTTACACCCCTGGTAGTGCTGAACAAAAGGTTTAAGTCAACATATTACAGTTTGTAAACATTTAATACTTTTACTTTCAAGATATCACAGATTTATATTAAAGTCACTCGGTATTCAGATAAATTTTTCCGACCATTTCTTTAAAGTACGATAGACAGTCTTAGTTTCTGAGCTGTTAGAGGCAGCGGCTTTTCGAAGCCAATCGGCAAAATCATCCTTGTCCTTGTTCAGCGCAAGAAAAACTCCAAGAATCACATACGCCTGAAAAGTACAAAACAGCTTCCGATTTTTACTACTGCTGTTGCACTTACTGCAGAGCTATTGAAGAATGCCCTGTACACTACACTGGCCATAGGATTCTTCAGATTAGGATAGTTCAGTAGAAAGTTCGCCTCGGGTCATTGAGCAAAGATTTGAGTCAAAATAAGGGCAACAAAGCAGACGCAGGCAAGCAGGTTCATCTCCAATGGCATCAATCAGACCCATATATATATGGGTCTGACTTTGGGACAGCTTATATATATATGTATACAACCTAGCAGTCAATCCTTCAGCTGATGAGGCTGCAAACAGGAAAAACTATGGAACTGGATGTGCATTTGAATGAGAAATGACCCATAGTTGGTGCAGTTGATAAAAGCAGTCACGCCATATGTATTGTATTAAGCATTTGTAAAGCGCTCCTCGTAGGGTGAAATGCTCCCAGTCTGAACGACGGCCCTGCCAGATGAATAATCAGGTTGTGAGAAATGCGAAAGCTATAATTTTAGAGCAAACAGTAGTAGAAAGCACCAATTGAAGCAAAGGATTGAGACGGAGTCATAGCAGTTCTAGTAATAGGAACCAAAAGGTCAAGTCTATTGGAGGAAAGAAGTGGATGGTGGGAGGAAGCTGAATGAGACCGAAGTATTATGCCTTCCAGATATTTTGGGGAAAGACACAGCCGAGCCTTGAAGACTAGAATGAGGATTTTTACCATGTATGTTAGCTTGGAGAGGAGCCAATAAAGCTAACCAAACATAAAGGTAGAGATGTGACAGTATTGGAGAAGCCAGGCAGTCTGTAGAGCAGCTGTGTTGAGTACCGACTGAAGAACAGAGAGACGAACCTTAAGCGTGTGTATGTATGTGTACGTAGGTGTCAGTATGTGCGTGTGCCTGTGTGTATGTGCATGAGTATGTGCGTGTCTGTATGGCTTTTGAAACCGCCTTAAGGTAGATTGTACAGGGATACTCGAGGGGGGCAGGACAAAATCTAAGACTGTATAAGGTTAAAATCTCGCAACTGACCTTCCGAATGCCTTTGGTTCGAAGTCTCTCCACGTGCCTTTCTTCTAGACCTGGGATTTCTGAAACTCCTTTACAACCAAGTGGTTCAGATAAAAACTTTTCAAGTTTTGCATCGGATTGTGAAGTACTTTCTTCAGCTGCAAGCACTTCAAGTTCGGCTTTGGGCTTTAAAGTACCAGCTTCAGCCATTACTTCTCGGAATAGCCCTGCAGTGGTCAAATAAGCATTCAATAATGTACATCAAATTCTGCTCAACAGCAAGTGCAAGGCTATTTATATTCCTATATGTTTATATATAGTCCACTATTCATATATATATTTGTTTATATATAAGTTCCCATATACGTTTATATATAGTACTATATTTCTTACATATAATACATACTGGGGTTCCTCAAAATTGGAAGAATTTACTCTGTTACCCGCTACTTTCCTTTTGGGACAGGATAGTCAACAGAAATTCCATGCCCATGGGCAGAGAAATTCTGGACCCTGTGCAAAGCAGTCACAGATCTCTAAAGATGGAAGTGCCAGAGCAAAAATTTAAACGGATGATGATGATATTCGTTCATTGCTGCAAACCACATCATGGTTTACAGAGTAATTTTAAGTTACTTGATACAAAAAAGTATTTCCTTAAAGTTCGGATTACTGGACTGTCAGAGTGCCCTTTTCGGAGATTCTTGTGCGTATACAGAACTCTAGATGTAAAGTTTCTGTCGTCCTTGACATGCAGTATATATCCATGAGTACGCGGGCGATGAGCGTCTTAGTGTGACTCAATACGAATCCGTTGCAGCCGAATTTGAGATCGATACCATTTTGAGGTAGGCCTGTGAGGACATATCTGGGCCACTGGATTGCGAATAGCCAGTGAATGTAAGCAGTTAGAGAAGCTTCATGGCATCATAGATCAGAAATACAGTATTGCATTGGATGTGTTGAGGAACCGTACACCAACGAAGCCGCTCCAACTTTAAGTTAACAATCTATATACTTAAAAATCATAGATTCTTTGACGTTAAATAAAATACCTGTTCTTCGTACGCCAATCCAGGGCGAGGCATCGATTATGAACAAGAATCTAATGTTGTACTTAATAAGTAAGCAACTGAGTGGCTTAACCAATAGCCATTGATAAGTAATCGCGCGTACATAGAATACTTTAAAGTACATATGACAAGCAAGGTTGTACAATTTTTTAAAATACTGAAAACCTCAAAAGTCTAATTTTTCGGTTTTTACTTTTATGGGAATCGTGATTTGTGACGTTACATGACATTCATCGCGAGATTTGTGGTTAGTAAAAGTTAGGCCTATGTTTTTTCAGCCACGGTTATTTGACAAAGTTTATGTATAGCCTTTTATTGCTCAAAACCTTTCTTAGAGAATCAAAGATTCGAAGCTATGCAGGAAAAGAAAAATGATAGCATACGCATCCACTTTTGAGGCAATTTAGCCTATGTTTTAATTCATGAGTTGAATCTGCAGGTATTCAGAATTTCCGATGTAGTAGTCTTGTTAAATTTCTTAACCTATTGTTTTTTTATATAGCTTGTGACAATGATATCACTATATGTCCAAGCACGATCCGTAAACGCGAGTATGTGAAATGAAGAAAGCTACGGAAACGGCAGTCTCGGTTGACAAATTAAATTTGACGCTAGAGTGACGACAGGATGTGTCTGTAAAACGCACACTGAATGTTTTGGTTTGACTAATGAAAGGTGGGCGATGTGTAGTAGTAACTTCGTTTATTGGCAAGGATAACAATCTCACAAAACGTTAAACGTATCAGGTGTGATGGTGAAAGTTTGCATACCGCAATCTCCCATATGGTCATGTGGCTCTAGTGAAGCGTGTTGTCATTTCAATAGACTCAATTCCATACGACTGTGGCATGGTGTCATCGTCATGGAATGCTCTGTCGTGTACTTTGTTCGGAGTTTGGAGACGCCATGCTAATCAATGCGTACACAGGCATAAAGCGCTAGTGTTTAGAAGTCTTATATGCAGCGGGTAGGCCTAATGATGCAAAGATTGTTATCAACATTGGCACATCAACAGTAAAACGCAAACTTGTTTGAGTTTCCAGATGGCTAGTATGCTAAAATAGAGTGACAACCAGTGATAAATAATTATTGTGAAAGAGTCAAATAATGATTTAGATTAAAGTTGTTGGTAGGTCAAATCCCGAGGTATCGTATGCAACTGACAAAGCTTTGTTAGACTATGTAACTAGTAAATTATATGGTTTTTAGGTTTACATCAGTCCTTTGGTGACTGAGCAACCTCTTTAGACTATGTAACTAGTAAATTATATGGTTTTTAGGTTTACATCAGTCCTTTGGTGACTGAGCAACCTCTATAACATTTGTACATATGAAACATAAATCTTTAATTAGTTATTTGGTGTGATTCTCCATAGAGAAATGGAGCTTCATAATCTCACAGCTAGGATTGGTCAGCTCCAGGTATTTGGATCAAGAGGAAATTTTAATGGTTTGCCAAGAGGTAGGTCTGCCATATTTTCAGTTTGACATTGTTATATTTAAAGCACCCTAGGTGTGTGTTTATTTTCAACTACGGCATCTTATTTCGAACCCCAGTCAGACCCAACCGTATGTATGTAGCGCTGTGTCGCACATTCATTAACAGATAAGGAGTGTTAAGCTGCATGCTTTAGGGAATTTAACACCACTTCAAGTAAAGCAAAATAATGATTAAAATAATACTTGTTTATTCAATTTAAGGTTTACAAGCAAGCACTATGATTACATGAAACAGTTGGTACATATGATAACAAGTTAAGCAAGAGTTGATTTTATAACTGCGTGGCAGCATTTTCAATCAACCTAGGGTGTGAAAGGTTGAGTTGATCTTAAGCAGGTATTGAACCTATGTCCTTCTGTTCTTCATGCCTGTGTTTTACCATTTGACCATTACCCTTGCCGTGAATGGTGTGTGACCAGGGAATGCACAAACAAGTCCATACCGTACATGACGTTACATGATGATTTTCTTCAATTTCAGATGACCTGCTTCAGAGCCGAGCGTGGCAGCCTGCAGAGATCGAGGGTAGAGACGGTCCATGGGTGGGCGGTGGGGGCCGCAGGGGGTCATCGCTGCCGTTTACAATCGCTTCGTACAACATTCTGTCGCAGACGCTGTTGGAACGACATTCAGATATGTACAAGCATCTCGACTCACGTTTTCTCGCCTGGAACCATCGGCGACAGAAGCTTCTTCATGAATTTGTCACTTACCAACCAGATGTGAGTACTGTGTGTATGTTTCTGGGTCAAGCTCCACATTATCTGATCACGCAACCTATCTCGGCTACCTCTGATATCAATTTTCATACGTTCTGTTTTATGTACAAAGTTCTCCACCTATCTTGGCTACCTCTGATATCAATTTTCATACGTTCTGTTTTATGTACAAAGTTCTCCACCATAGCGTGCCTGGTAGCTATAGGCCTACCTTGAAGTGTGATGGTTACAAGGTGGAAGCGAAAGGATGTGACATTCCAGAAAGTGGGTTATCTTGGTTACTCGTTTTTAGAATTAATTTTCGTCGTGCAGTGTAGAAATTGCCATCAAGAGTTAAAGAAGTTCATCATAATATTGATTGTAAATGTTATGTCTTATGTTATAATTTTATGGTGGCTCATTACTGTCATTGCTATTGTTATTTTTATTTATGTTAGATTTATTATAATTCTATTATTGTTGGTGCTTTCCTAAGCAGACCATAGAAAAGGCAACTTGTTCTTGCTATTATTATGGTTATTTTTATTATTATTATTGTTATGAGAATTATTATTGTTTTTATTATCGTTGCTTTAGATTATATGTCTGCAAGAAGTTGAGCATGAGTCCTTCAAAAGATTCTTCAGCTGTGAACTAGAAGCCAGAGGTTTGTTGATATTTTGCTTCTGACCTTTCACTGTCAGAGCAGAGGTCAAAGGTCGGCACCTTATCCTTTGGATTATCTACTTATCATCGACCATTTATATAGCGCCGCTCACAAATACACAATTCTGTCAACACCCCTCAGTGCATGGACCAGCGAACAGGAAACTAATGCATCTCAACATAGGCAAATCACCTGGATTGGACTGTAACAACCATGAGGTTGTGGGTGGAAGATCATAAAGAGGCCAGACTGCAGGGAACCTCGTGTTGGAAGGGCTGCCCCAACAAGGTAGTTCTTTGCATGAGCAAGGGGTTTCGAACTGTATTCGTTGTTGAATAGGGAACCAGTGATGAGAATTCCGAATAAAGTCTGAGACATGAGCAGACTTTGGAATGTTGCCTATGAGCCAAGCATTAGGATATTGATCACACACATGCATACATTTATACATGCACGGGCAGACACGTCTGCATATGAAGTGTATGATTACCAGTGCATTACTTTACCTTACCTCTTAAACATTGTTTTGTATAATAAAACACAAGATGTGCTGATGAATTTCTTAATTGTGTAGGTTACAAGAGCGTTTACAAGCAGAGAACAAACGACAAGGTAGACGGATGTGCGACTTTCTACAAAAAAGAGAAATTCATTTGTGAGAAAGTCGTTCCTGTCGAATATTACCGTCCAGACATGAGTCTCCTCAATCGTGACAACATTGGTCTCGTGGTTCTTCTGCGATCTAGGAACGCGTCGCTCTATGGCGGAAAGTTGTGCATAGCGAACACGCACCTGCTCTATAATCCGCGCAGGGGTGATATTAAGTTGGCACAGCTGATGCTGTTGTTGGCAAAGATCGATGAAGTTGCACTTGTCTCTTTGGCACCGAGTCCAAGATACCAGCCGATCATCTTGTGTGGTGACCTGAACCTAGAACCAAATTCTGATCTCTATCTGTTTCTTTGTCGAGGCCAGATCCAGTACGAGGGCCTGATGCAGCACACGTTGTCCGGCCAGACCTCGGAGTGTTATGGGAGAAACTTTCCCATGCAGCATGATTTCCTGGGATCACAGCAAGTGGTCACACATGACTGTCAGTTTGTGGACGTTTTGCGAAGACGTTACGGAATATACCCCACAACTGAATTTTCTGGTTATCTAGCCCACCATCTAAACCTAATATCGGCTTATCCACACTTTTCCCAGAGGCCACCGAATCGTGGAATGAAGGTGGCAACGACTGCCCACGGAGATGAACCCATTACGGTCGACTATATCATGTATTCTGTGAAGGAGAAGAACAGTAGCTTTCGCAATGGCCGATTGCAGACGTCGCTTGTACAGGAGGGTAACCTGAGCCTTGTCAACGTCCTGGAACTGCTAACAGTCGATGATTTTAAACGGCTTGGCAGTTTGCCAACGAGAAACACGGCCTCAGACCATCTCATTCTGTTTGCTGAGTTTTGTCTGCACCAGTGAGATCCTGTTACTTATCACATGCATCAGTCGGAATTAATTTAAGTCGGGATGATTTCGACACTTTTTCTCGTGGAAAAAATCTGGGCTGTGGCATTTTTATCTGCACTGATTTACAGATTTAGGATCAGCAAAATTCATGACGATGAGCATGAGAGTGATTTGTGATTCATCTGTTGAGTCAATTAAGTATTACATCTGCTTTCCACCATTTTCTGATTTTGCTGGGCTGATGTTAGTTATTTCTTGTGGCATTTCACATACACCAAGTACTTTTTTGTGGAATAAGCTAATGGCAGCTTCCTGTGATTCTTGTAGAAATTAATTTTTTTAATAAATTAGATTTAAACGAATGAATTCTTTTTGGATGGAGTTTTAGAGGCTTTGGTTGCAAGTCTTGGTATCGCAGTGCAATGTTTTATGGGATAAAATTCTGATGGATTTGTATGTAATAGAATTTTAGATAGTTTAATAGTGCTTTTTAATGTGCATCATGGTTGTTCTAGTAGGCTGTTGTACCGTGCTCACTACAGATGTCTTGCTCAGCCTGCAATTTAATTTCTTCTGGAGATGAATACTTGTGCATGAATCCAAAGTTTTTGCAAAATTTATGTATCCTTAGAGGTTTATTACTTCTGAAAAATTTTACCAAGTATGAGATGTTTCCAGTATTAATTTAGCAGGTCCTGACTCTTTTGTAGTGTGCAGTTTTTGTCGATAATGTGCCACAACTGGGCAGTTTTAATGAACTAATGCAAAATGTTTTAAAAGAGCTTCTTGTGCTCTTGCTGTTGTTTCCATTATTTGATTTCATTTATGTCATTTATTGCCCGTTTTCTGACAGGCAGCAACTGGGCAAGCCAGACGGAATCCACATGTTCTTAGTTTTGTAAAAGTTTCAGTATTTTACATGCAGATATATTTTTTCTATCAAAGTTGAACGTGCCTGATTCATTTGGAGTGTTTTATTATTTTATACGTGTGTGAAGTTGAATTCTTGTGGTGTTCATTGTTTTTATGCTTGATTATCCTGTAGTATGTGTAGATGTCCTCCTGTGTGCAGCTATTACTCAACTGTTGGATGTACTTGAAGTGGTAATCTCCAAATTTCTAAAGCGTCACTTGAAAGCCTAGCATAGGGCACCAGCTTATTCATGAGCGCTGATGTTGGTGGTGATGCTTTTGCATTTTATGATCATTTTCTGCACAGTTACATTTGGTTCTTGTAGATTTTTTTAATAGATGTTAATGGATTTTGCTTGCTGGTGTTGTTGGACAGTGACATTTCAGCCAACGTAGTAGTTTGTGCCAAGACTCGAGTTACAAAACCCTCTTGGCAGTCATTTGTAAGAACCTAGAGGTAGGCTCTTACACACAGGTGTCTTGTACCGTTGGCTGATGTTTTATGGATAGACAGTTGTGCTCTATTATTGTAAGAGATATATTAGATGAGGTTAAATTTATGGATTTAATAATTTCGTGTGACGACTGCATAGATCGAAGCCCTAGTTAACTTATGCAGTTAGATCTTTAGAAAGTTTGATCATTAATTTTTTGCTATTGTGTGTAACAGCATAATGTTGGTCCTTTTTATTAAATAAATAGGTAAGAAGAAGCTATGATTTGCTTTGACAAAATAATATGCATTCTTTACATGATGTGGAACCATTGCAAGTCATGTATAAATCTTTTTGTGTGCATTTATTTCATGTTTGCTAGTTTATAAGTTTTGCGTTGCCACCTGTCTGGCTCATTGTTACTCATTCCTACGTTGTTTTGCCAAGTGATATAAACAATTTGCGTAGAGACATTTACATTGCGCCCTATAATGGGCAATTTATAATTAGCTTAAAATGGTTTGCCATATTTTGGTAAATGGTTGAGTACTGTTGCCATCCAATAAATGTGTAAAGCGAGGAAGGTACAGTAGCTGCTTATTTAAAATTTTCTTTTTTTTTGATACATATTTGATACATCATAGTCTTAATTTTGGGATGCATACAGCAGCCAAATAAAACTGAATTGCTGCGTAGCCACATATTAACCCTTAAAACGACCAGCAATATTGGTTCCCATGAATTTTAGTACCTGCTGGTCGTTAGAGTGTTAACTGGCGCTTGATCAAAACAAAATGGATTGGTCCTGAAAGCCGGCTTTGAAGGATATTTGGACTAAAGCACAAGGTCAACAGCAGCAGGTGTCCGACAACTTGATATATGTTCTGTAATAATTATGTGTAACTGATTTATGTAAATCAGATATAAAACTTCTAAAGTAATTTGGTCAATTTTGGCAGCAAGATGTAGGGCAGATGTCCCATCTTAAGTACTAGGTGAGTTGACTGAGATCTCATTGTGACCTTTTGGGTAAAGAAACTGTTGGGATTTCCAATTTCTTTAGTTTTTCTATTTGTAGTACTAGGTATTTTATTAGTTCAAATTTTCCACTATCATGACAGTGTCTTTTCTATAATGTGATCTGATTTGTTGTAATTTCTCAAAATTAAAAGAAAAACATAAGAAATGTCAGTTTTTGCAAGAACCAAATGTGCCTTTGTTGGATAGAAGAATCAAGGCAGCGCTTCTTCTGATTGCATAGCACCTGAACTTGTCTTTTTGGTTGATTATCAACAAGAAGTTTTATTTGTTTGTCGCCTGTTATGAAACCATTTGCTTAGGGTTTCTATTTCATGCATACAGATATTTTTTCTTCTATCGTTTTGTTGACTTTTTTACCCATCGTTTTTAGAATTGTCTAACCAAATTTGGTTGTTTTTGTGCCTTCTGTTGTCTGACTTGATTCTTGGTTTTCAAGTTTGTTTAGCAGTAACCATTGACTGGCTTGAGATATATATTATTGATATATTGATAAGAGATGTTATTATTTATTTTGAGTTATTGTGTCACACGTCTGTTCACTGCCATGACTGATGGGTAGTGGGTATGACTAAAGGTTGAAGGATAGTGAGTAGGAATACTTGTTTCCAGGGATGGCGATCCTGGGGGTCGATGGGGACAACCCACCCTTTACAGAGGGGACATGTTGTACGTTTGTCCCACCCCCACATTTACTACCATTCTCATTGCATGTTCCTCCACCTACAACGAGATCTCTGCCTCTGCTTGTTTCACACATGCGCCTTCAGAAACTGCTCACGGAGGATGACGGGTTGTTCCGAAAATGAGGAAAGACAATCATTGCAGTCCAGTGGCCAACCTTTCTAGCATACCTCATTTTATTGGTCATTGTAGTCTCTTTCTTTGTTTCAATCTCAACTCAAAGCCTTCCTTTTTCAGTTGGCATACCCTCTGTAGGCTGTCTCTCTGTCTTGACGGACCAACCTCTTGGAATTGACCTGATTACGGTTTGGATTTGATGCGTCATCGATTGTTGCACTCAGCATTAGACTTGGGTGCAATAAAAGTGCTGATTAATAATAATAATAATAATTTAATTCTATGAAAATATGGAATGATGAGATTAGGCAGCAGGTGGCTTTGTTTCCCTTGGACAACCCCATCCAAGTGTTTAAATAGAGTTAGGTAAATAAAGCAAGTATATTCTTTATTTAACCATCTGCACTTCAGTGTACAATACATTATGCTGGTGAATTCATTACATACCAACAGCCTCTAAAACCAGCTCAAGGCTCTGTATTTCTCCTTTGCTCTCAAACAAGTGAATATCTAACTGCATTTTTGCAGCTAACTATCCACACCTAAGATTCAAATTACAGTGTGACCATGCAAGAGTTACAGATGTAATTAGTAATAATTATCCAAAATATGTGGGCATTTTGGTTTCTAATGCCCAGCTAGGTAATATATTTTAATAAATTTCTCTTAATATACTGTATGCCAGGAACTCTTTTGTATTGTTGTCTTTGGAAGCAACATCAGGATCGAGTTTATGATGATGTCGTGTTATAACGAATTCCAGGGATTGCTGGGAAATCGAGCTTTGTAAGAGTTGAAGTGTATAAGGCTGTTGTCTGGCGTGCCATTAATTCCTTAATCATTAACTTGGCAAAAGGTGTGTAGGCTTTTCTCTCTTTGTTGTACTTTTTACCTATGAGTTATTTCATTTTCTGTAATGGGTAAGGTTAAATTATGTAAGTATGTTGTGCAATTTAATCTTAACTGATTAAAATCATAATGCAGCCTGATCAATCATGTCATGATGCAGCATAAAACTGAATTTTTTCTTTGCCAGTATGTTAAAGTTCTTTTCGACTATGATGTGCAACAATTGGCTGGTCATATATAAATTATAAGTGTAACGACAATATTTTTCTATAAGTATGTGCTGTCAGGGAAACCAGGAAATGCTATGAAATCTAATTAAGTGCCTGTTCTTTAGTTTGTAGACAGTGTAAAATATTCAGGGCCGTACCGAGCTATAATTGCGCCCTGTGCGTAGCATCAATTTGGCGCCCCCACAGTTTGAAAATAGTGCATTTTATGGAATAATAAGTTATTCCATCCTGAAATTTGCACTCTTTCCACATTTGCGGCCTAGGCCTTGCTGCCCCCCTTTGGTACGGCCCTGAAAATATTAGGTGTAAACTGTTATTGAACTTATTGGAGAATGTACAATTTTTATAATCTTCAGACCATTTCATTTCTTTTACTAAATCATTTGACTACTTTTACGTCTGCTCATTTGACAGAAGAATGACCCCTTTGAATGATGGCCCTAACCCTTTGATCCCATCCCTTTCATTGCACTTTCCATTTGACATTAGCACAACTCGTTACTATCTAATTGCACAACTAACTCTGCATTATCCAACTCGATATACAATATAATTGACAATAGCTGACCAAAAGTTGAACTTTTAACTTAATTTAGTTTGTACAAAATCAATAAATATCAATAACATTAGACAAAGCTCCTATCAGTTGTCATTTTGAACAGCAAAAGAAAGGTTTATAAAACTACTAAATACAGTCAATAACACACCAACCCTATACAGTTCATGAAACATA
Source organism: Bimastos eiseni (assembly GCA_959347315.1). Taxonomy (NCBI): domain Eukaryota; kingdom Metazoa; phylum Annelida; class Clitellata; order Crassiclitellata; family Lumbricidae; genus Bimastos; species Bimastos eiseni. The sequence goes on along the minus strand of OY365814.1, from coordinate 26,831,366 downwards.
TTCAGTCGTACAAAAATCAGCCACTGGGGTCTTAAATTGTTATTTGGATCTGCAGGATATTTCTGTCTCTCGTTTAAAGGCAAACATTTGACTGTTTCAAACCCAAGACTAACACCGGTCGCTTTCATATTGCAACTTAGGGTGAGGTGATGAATTTGAAAAAAGATTCGATACAAGTTAAAAAAACAACATAATAACAAAGTGTACACAAGACTGTCAAAAAAGAGTGATGTCAATATTAGAGAAAATCTGAAAAAATCTATCAGTTGCCATTACTTAGCTCATGTGTGTCAATATAAATAATACAAAAGAACTGTGAGATTGTTACTTTACTACTACTATTATTTTCCAACAATATGCTACAATTAATTAACTAACATTGATTAATTATTCTGTCTATGACAACTAATTTTAGCAACCCTCGACGGCAAAGAACCAGTCGAACAAAAATACTTGGCTGGAAGAAAATCTCGAAACCTTATGCGCACAGCAGACTTCACCGCTTTAGGAGTCGACAACAATACTAACTACTCGGTTGTAACTAAGTTTAAAGCCTTGATGGATAAATACAAGACAAGCAATCTCTTGTTGACTAGTGAAAGCTTCTTTCGTGCAATACCTTAACTACTCTCCGTTGTATCGACATTTTGGAGTCGTTCACTACGTGTCAAATAACTTTCCATAAAGACTTACTCAACGTCTGCGAGAGTCTCGGCCGCCAACATAGCTTGCTCGACTCAAAATCCAGACGATGCCTGTTCAGCAGCTCTTTGTTTGACAGTAGTTTGTATACTGTACAATGGAATGGCTTGAATCATGACTTTCGTATTCTTCATATTGCACTGGAGTCGACCGTAAATTTGATGGATGTCTGTTCGCTCAAAATCTGATCCATTTTCAGTGAGAATGGGAATGTCGAAATTGATACTGAAACCGTTCTCGGGTGCTGGCGCTATGATGCCTAAGTAGAGACTTTGAAGGAACGTCATCCGTTGCACAACAGTCACAATGTGATTGAAAAGACGCGCAGTCTGAAAAGGTGAACAGACTTTATCTAAGGTAAACATAGTGTCCTCTACTATTTTTTAAAACTAGATAATTAAAGTGAGCAAAACATTCATCTCACATTCTATTATATTTACGGATTTATAATGTGTCTCTCACAGTACAACCTAATAAGAGGCGCTCCCAGTTCGAAGAACCCTTTAGAGAAAATAAAAGAACGAGCAGAAACAGTTGTGCTACCACATAAGATCTCAGCACGAGTCGGGGCAGGAAGGTTGTTCCCTAGAGAAGGGCCAACAGAGGCATAGGCACTTTTATCTTGTCATCTAGCAGTTCACATCCCATAGTGAAGAAGTATACTAGGGTAGAATAAGCTGCCATGTGAATGGCTTTGATTGATTTCACATATAAATTTTATTATTTTCAAACCCAGGACTAACACCGGATGATTTCATATTGCAACATAGCAGTGCATGCGTTACAAAAATTGCTAATAGCAAGAGTAATAACTTCGTATAAATCATACCTTCTATATTGTAGCTCTAATATGTGCAATTCATGTTTGCTATTGCATATGAATGACAAATCATACAATTCAGTGATTCATAGGTAACATGACATTTTATATACACAACATTTACATGTAGCATATGTTAAAGAGTTTTGCACCTTCATTTTGTCATCCAGCAGTTCCGTCCAGATGCACATTTGCCGCAGCTGCGTCAGTTTTGGAAGGACACTTGCCAGTTCCATACCAACTGTATACCTTGACAGCTCTAAACGTTTCAAGCTGAAATACAGTTCAACTATGTTCGCATTAAAGCCTAATCATGGAGAATATATTTTTACAACATTTCATTGAAACATCCAATAATAAACTATCATTAATATTTCAACTGCCATTAGCGCTTTGGCACTTGAGGACGACTGGAATTGGGAAAGCAATGTAAAAAGTTGACTACACCTATCATTTGCAAGGTGGCATTGGGAAAATAAACAAGATGTGAAGGGAACCTTGCATGGCTGCCATACAGGTAACTTTGACTTCTGAAATAACTTGTAATCATCAGTTATTGCTTGTAATCATATTGCATACTTGTCAATTAGAATTAGTAAAGAAGGATATTAAAGTGTAAAGTAACTGCAATCAGTATTTAATAATAGAATTTTGTATAAGATCAATTTGATACTATTTCCTGAATAATGTGAATGCTATTTGGCTAACAGCAATACGATGCAGCTAAAATGTTAAAGGTCTAGAGCTCGTTACCCTGTCAATGAGTCTGTGTTTGTGTGTAAAATGCTAATCATGTGTTTCTGGAACCTTTCAAATGCAGTGGTGTCTTCAGATTGAGTCAACTCAAAATTATATGGCTAATATTACAGTAAAGTCTATTAAGATCACACATTATTGTGTTAGTGATTTCGAAGTTTTTTTGTTGAGAGAAGCCTACTTTTTTAGTTTGAGCAGTGCTGCTCCAAATCCAGAATCATCAACTTCATCCCTTGTTTCCAACTTCAAAATCTCAATACGCTGTAAGTCACCAAGCTTCTTGAAAACCTGGGATACACAGAACACCTTTAAGAATTGAAAATTTTTGTATCTTGAAATTCTGAAAGACAGAAGAAATAATGATAGCAGCAATTGTTTACAAGAAGTCGTGAAAGTGACATTAACGTACTTTCACACACAGTTCTGTAATGTAATAAAAGATAATGGAAACTACCCCCAAATGACACACCATCGGAAACCTTGCCACTGTGCGCACTTCGACAGTGCCAGTCCCATGCCTGGATAAAGGAGGAGGGCAAAGCTAAAGATCTCTGTTACCACATAGTGTCGTTAAACTGCAACTACCACCACCACTCTATCGGTAGCACGCATCGTATTTGTCAAGATGCTGATTCTGAGACAAATGTGCACATGGCACAGCATGTTGGTTACGTGTTCAATTGCTACTTTGATGATGTACGTGTTATAAGTGTGGCACAGTGGCCGATCGGTTAGAGCGGTCAGCCCGTAACGTTCAGTGTGCGCGGGACTTTGAGCAAGTCCTTTGCGCACAATTGCTCTGCAGTACAACTGCAACTGCGCCATCGAGGCGTGTCTGTGCACTTCTGAGGAAAAAATTTTGGAAGAAGGGCGGTATCAAATTTCGGTAATAAATTACAGCCTATTGTTTGAGGGCGTGTATTGTAACATGGACAGGACAGGTTCAAGTCTCGGCTGATTTAGCTACTCGTACTGCATAGGGACTCGTGCAACTCTTTCTCAGTGCCATTGCTGAAACCAATTTCCAGAAATTCTCATCAACTTCCTTTTAACAAATTGCATCCAACTTGAAACTCGGTAACTAGCTAGTTACTGAGTCAATAAATACAGAGATAATTACAATTTCATGAAAATGTAGAACTACTCAAATTACCTCTTGGTCCCACTCATAGCAATCTCCCAGTTCAAGGACCTTGAGCCGTGGCAGAGTAAAAATACTTAATAGGTCGCTTCCAGGAACTTGATATAGAGAAGTCAACGACTGCAAAAACCATTTACCATTTTCTATTATTTTTATGCCATAATAATCTGTATTACCAGCAACTTCAATTTATTATTGATTTGTATCTATTTTATATTTATTTAGTTCAGTTACTATGATGTAATTATATTGCATTCAAAATATCTCCAATAAATGAAAATATTTAATTATTAACTGATATATGAAATGAACAACTTTAAAATCACCATAACATGAAACATCAAACAATAATGTAGGGCATCTTGCCACACAGAGTCCCCCCCCCATAACTTAAAATCCTGGCTCCAGCCTTGGATGCAAGACCTACGAGTACTCACTAATGTTCTGAGGGATGTCAGCTGGCTGATCAGATCAAGGTCGATGGGAATCAGCTTTCCAATTCCTCTAAGTCGTAAGATTTCCAGTTTATCCATTCCAGAGAAAACCTTCATATCCAGAAGGACATTGTCCGGCCTGCACAGTGCAACAGAAAGATAGTGCAACAGAAAGATAGTGCAACACAAAGACAGTGCAACATAAAGACAGTGCAACATAAAAACAGTGCAACATAAAGACTTCAACATACAGCTTGATTGTGCAGTTTAACAACAGTGCAACATAAAGACTGTACAACATAAAATAAAGACAGTGAAACATAAAGATAGTGCAACATAAAACAGTGCAACATAAAATAAAGACAGCGCAACATAAAGACAGTGAAACGTAAAATAAAGACAGCGCAACATAAAGACAGTGAAACGTAAAATAAAGACAGCGCAACATAAAGACAGTGAAACGTAAAATAAAGACAGCGCAACATAAAGACAGTGAAACGTAAAATAAAGACAGCGCAACATAAAGACAGTGAAACGTAAAATAAAGACAGCGCAACATAAAGACAGTGAAACGTAAAGACAGTGCAACATGATATAAAGAAAATGAAACACAAAGACATTGTGCAAGACTAGTCTTGTTAAAGCGCTTTATAAATGCCTAGTTGTATTTTATTGTAGTATACAACATAAAAATAGCACAACATAAAGAAGCTGCAACATAAACATAAATAGCAACATGAAAGGCAAAACATGTTAACGTAAAGTAACTCTTCCCTCTATTTTATAAGGGCCTTGCATAATCACAACTCACAACACAAACCAAACCTACAAGCTAGCAAACAATTCTTGATATCATGAGATAAAGTCCAACATCAAACCACCAAAAAACAAAGTGAAAGATAGCCATAGCAACAATCAAATGATGCAGTAAAACAGCAAAAATAAAACTTTAACATACAGCTGCAGTTTAGCCAGAACTAGTCAGGCATCTGTTGGATCACAGGGGTTAAATTCAGTCACAACACAAACCAAACTAGAAAAATGGATTGTGCATTGCAACCTGACAGTGCCAGTCCCAAGAACGGACAAAGGAGGAGGGTGACGATAATCACCTTTGTTATGAAACAGTGTAGTTAGACAGCAACTAATCAATTATTCAACCAGAAAACCAAAGCAGAATCAACAACTACACGGTGATTCATTAAAAAACGTACCCCTAGATATTTAATTGTAACTCCGTCAAATATTGGTTTATGTCAAAAAAATTTTAAGTGAACATAGAGGAATCAGTTCTGAATAGGAAGAAAGTTACAGTTTATGTTCAAATTGACCCCCTCGGGCAGTAACACACGCGCGAAGACGCCTACGCCACTGCCTGACTGACTCATCAATGATGCGCTGATCCATTTCATCCCATACCTCCACAATTCGGTGACGCAACTCGTCGACATCATGTATTCGATTTCTGTAGACTTTTTCCTGCATGACGCTCCATATCTTATAGTCCACTGGATTCAAATCAGGGCTATTAGGTGGCCAGTAATTAGGCGGGATGAAATCAGGTGTTTCAGTTTCGAGTAACGCAACGGTCTCCCGAGCTCTGTGCGCAGGAGCGCTATCCTGCTGGAAGATGAAATACTCCGTTATCTCACGAATGTCAGGCAAGAGATCCTGCATTAGTAGAACATCTCTGTAATATTGTCCATTAATCTTAACACCTGGTTCGATGAAATGGATGTTCGTACGACCGAGTGCAGATACCCCGACAGATACCATAAGGGACTTGCTGAAAGTTGGTCGAGTCCGCAAAAGACGATTTGCTGGAACGTCTCTCTTCCTTGTACCGGCTGAGACATAAATACGATCATTCTGACTGTTACTGGGTGCTGCCACAGTAAACAATTTCTCATCAGTAAACCAAATGAAATTCACTAAGCTTGCAGGATACAACCTCAGTAGCTGACGGGAACGTGTCAATCTTGCTTGCTTGTTGGCTGCTGTGAGTTCTTGAGCGTGTCGTTTCTTTAAACATCGCAAATGTAAATCATTCTTGACAATTCTCCAAACTGATGTCTGACTGATTCCTATTTCTCGAGCAATTTGTCTCTGTGTGCGATGCGTTTGCGGCATATCTTCCTGGCTGAGCACCAGCGATTCAACCTTTTCAGCATTGTCGATTGTTGCTGCCGTACGCGGGCGGCCGCTGCCTGGTCGACGATGGAAAGACCCAGTTTTGTCGATCTTTGAAAGTAACGCATTTAATCCACCAAGAGTCCACTCTTTATCAGGAAATTTCTTTAGAAAACGTTTTGTACTGTACTTTTTATTCTTTCGTAAGAATGTAACAAATTGTTTATCCTCTTCGGTAAACACCATTTTTTCGCGATATTTTCGTGACGTCATTAGTTTCGTCAATCGCGTTACGTCATTTTAGCTTGGTGTGTCAAATGATTTATGTAGCACTTGAATAGAATATCAAGCATCATTATTCTGAAATTTCATTAAAATTAATGGTCATTTACCTGAGTTATGCTAACCTATGTAAGGTACGTTTTTTAATGAATCACCGTGTAGAACAAGAAAAGAAAACCAACCATTGGTTTTCAGCAATATCCTTCTTGTTATCCACGAACAGTTCTGCGGAAAATAGCCTCATGTCTGCGCTTCCGTCGATGACTACCTCGATGAGAGTACACTGGCAACTTCCCAGATCAACTCGATTCAAATGTGGTATTCTGGCAAATGCATCGACAGAGTTAGTACCATTGTTGTCCACATGAATTATCTGAAATATAAATATCATTAGCATAGAACATTAAATGACTTGTCTACAAAGTATTTATAATACAAAGAATCATTTACAATAATTACAAATTAGCAAATTACATACACTTATATATATGGAGAGAGACAGAGAGAGACAGAGAGAGAAGAGACAGAGAGACTGAGAAAGGGTTACAAGTTCGAATCCACTGCGTTGTGACCCTGGACAAGTTCATCATCCAGAATGTGAGGAAGGCAATGAGAAATCACCTCACTCATCTATATATATATATATGACTGATTGATTGGCTGTGAAACCAATGTAGCCGATAGTCAAAGTAATCTAAAGGTGTTTTAAAATTACATGAAGTGAATTACATCTAAAAATTACATCTCTGTGAAGTGACAGATGACCAAACCCTTGCAATTATAGATCTATGTTTTCATCGATTTAAATCATGTATCAAGATGTTCGCCTTAATGAGCATCTCGATCTGTGGTCGCAATCCATGAAGTATCAACTTTTTCTTACATCTGTTGCTGCATTCTTTCTTCTCAAGTTCTTTTTGTTGTTCCACTGAAAATGTAAAAAAACAGGATGTCCTAGTATCAATACAATAATACATCTGGACAATACAATACAACTGCATGTGATACTGCCCCTTATCTTTTTAATTAATTTCATGTCTCTGTCTATATTATTTGCTAAGGTAAGATACAAGCAGGCCGATTTGACCCATACAGCTATGAACATTAGTACTAATCTTCAGCCTATAGCTACTGCCTACACACCATAGCCCACATTCCTCAGGCATGGGTTTATGGCTCAGCCACAATACAGAATAAGATGTAGAACTCACCATCGCTCTTTAAAGGTCTAATATATTCTTCTTTAAAAAAATTCCTAAAATTCACTTTGAAACATTCAGGTAACTGTCAGCATTAACGCCCAGTGACTGACCAGTTGCACCTGAAAATCATATTTCTGTGCACCCTTGTGCATAACAGCAAATTTCTGCAATAACAACCTATAGATTAAGCATTTCAGTCTAGATAATTGGTTAATGGTCATAGAAATCCCCAGATGGCAGACATTTCGTTGATAACTCTAATCTGCATTCAACACTTTAACATTTACTTAGAGCGACTGGGAAATCAATACAGCATGTACTCCAAGCATCAAAGGAAGAGTAAAGTTTAAAATAACATAGTTTAGTACATTACATTCAAACAATACACAGAAATTAATTACCAGAGACGGTTGTGAAGCAATGTTCTTCCACGTCTTGCAGACCAATCGACACCTCAGGAGATCTTCAACTGACAGGAAGTTGAATATGCGCTCCAAAGAATCGTATGCCAAGTGGTAATAACCTTCATTGGTTTCTGTAGCGGTGAGCTTTCTCTTGTGCTTAGGTAACATGTCCTTCTTCGTTTTATCTTCAGACGGCTGGATTTGTATTCCATTTGGAATTAAAACTAATCGATCATTGTTGAAATTACAGAAAGGTGGCGACGTTGCAAATGAACCAAGGCAGAAGGCATTTTTGAATAGATGCTTACAATTGGACATTCGACTTGTGTACAAGCAGGGCAATGATTTATGTGGTGTAGATGAAACAACCTCAGGTGAATTGGACTGTTCACACGTGTCAGGGATCAAACTCATTGCAACCTTGGTGACGTCATTATCATCAGAAGCTGTGTCACAGATGACGTCATGCTCAGTCTTAGGTGCACATTTCTAACAAGCAGAAATATTCAACATGTCTTTAAAATTATCCAAATGCATAAAAAATTTAATATAATCTACAATTTCTAATTAAGTATGCAAGCAGTCTTGCATCTGATCGATCTTCTCACACGTATTACATTCAGAGGAACAAATAACACAAGACATCTTAAAACAGTTTATAATGCGATCATATATAGTAATCAAATATTACTATCAAATACAACTAAAGATACACAGAGTCACTAAAGTACTTTCAAATGGTTAGATGTAACTCTACATAACATGAAAAGGTGTCCTCTCTTGACACCATTGAACATAAAGCCATCTCCTTTCTTGCAAAGAGACTACTTGTCTTCGTCAAGTTGTGGCAGAGATGATCAAAGCAGTAGTCAAGAAACTGTGAATGCTGGAAGACCTCCCGATTTACGTTGGCAATCCACGTTGCTTATTACAGTACTTTTCAGAGATCTAGCATATTCCTTCATATACACCAGCATCTCCCAATCATTATTGGCCATGGAAACCTTTTTGAGCTTAAAGTTTTTGGCAGAACCCCGTTCAAAACTAAACATATTCTGTTGTAAGTACAAATGCTTGAGAATGCAGACAAATATAAGTTTAGGCCTAGATTAGAATACTAATAACACAAATATCGATGACAATGGCTTGAATTCTCTTCTATATCGAGTTATAAACAGATGTAGCTGAGCAAAATGCATCTATTTGTTTAAACTGAACGTTTTTCACGGAACCCTTGTCTCCACCTCACGGAACCATAGGCTTCCGTGGAATACAGTTTGAGAAACACTGATATACACTATCCTGCCTTTTGGTCACTGAGCCATCTACCTGTAATAGCCTTCTTTGTATCAAATACAATTCTTCTCTTTTTTCAGTACAAATGCATTTGATTGAGTCAATCTTCTTTGGCCACAAGAAACTATATCTTAACTCCCTTCTGGTTATCCAAAACTAAAACCAGGGCCAAATATACAGCATGCATTATTATCGACACTCTCATTACATGTTGACCACATTCGAACAACAATTAGATCCAAACAATAACCAACGTGTGGACAGACAATTGGTTTAATGAATAATAATAATAGTTATGCGATAACCAAGAAATAACAATATAATAATACTAATGGAATATCAACAAAAACTGAGAAAAACCCTGAATCTTAAGACAAATCTTTAAAAAAGCGTACCATACAGATGTAGTCAGACGTAAAACATGATTTGCCAATACAAACAAAGTGAAAGCCATAACCACAATTGCCACAGAATACGTCCAGCGGCCAAATAGGCCACTTGCGTCCAAAACAGTAAACACTGCAGAGTTTTGCACACCTGCAAAAGACAAAATAATATAAGCCATTCAGTAAAAAGGTTGCAACTACATTAAAATATTTATTTACACCATTTATATATTTATATCTAAACACACACATTATGAGCATTCCCAAGTAGGCTAATAAGATAGAGTAATAAACTCTATAAAATCTTCAAGGTAAGCATGTTAGAGTCAATTTACAACAACCTCCCTATAGAATCCATCACATGTATCCACAATTTACCTGGTCTTTAGAAGCAACCTACTTATAAGCTAACCTTCTTATAACCTAACCTCATTAATATGCAGTCATGGATACATCGATCGATCGATCGATCAATCAATCAATCAATCAATGCAACTTACAAGCGATGGTTCAAGTATTGAGATCTTAAGCAAGGCTTTGATTTACAATTGACTAGTCATAAGATTATTAAATAATAAGACAGGAAATGAAAGGTTTACGAGTCATCTGGCATCTGTGCTTTCTCAGTCATTGCTTGCTTTGCAGGTCTGTTCACAGATACATTGCTTCGCGGACGTTTTCTATTAGCACTACTCGAAGAGTCATTTTTGACGTTAACTGAAACCGACCTAAATCAAAATAACGACATGAACCGTACATTCTGTGACTCCTATACATGTTTATCATTCATCCATTCAATGAACCATTTGTTGAATCACCCAGAAAAAATTCATCAATTATTGTAACCTGTCAACTCTAAAATTAATCGCATAACTTAGTCTGGACACAGTTGAATGTTTAACTAGTTCTTATGTCTCTTAATCTTGTAATACACTACAGTATTTCAGTCTGATCAACTAAATGAAGAAATGTATTACAGTAGGTTAGAGCTGAATTACTGCAAATGAAATTCTCACAATACTCTTGAGGTGTCCTAAGAGAAATCTGAAAGGTCATTAGGACCAATTTAACATTGTGATGATTCACAATTGCAACATAGAATAGATGTTATAAATGTTGATCTCATTTACCACTGCGCAACACTCATTTTCATCAAACAGTACAGAACTCTACTTTCTGATAGGAGGCAGATTGACAATAGCAGGACATCTAACACTTCTGGTGAAAATATTCTCTTTCAATTAAGCAACGCATCTAGCGATGCTAGTTTGAAATCTAGCAGTTTTAAAAACCATAAACTAAACAAAATGAACACACAAAAAATGGTGATGACTGTAAAAAAGAGCGTGTCAGATTAAAAATGCTTCCAACCACTGGATCATTGTAAACGGAATTATTATAATCAAATTAAAGAAAGAAACATCAACATGAGCAAAGTCTTGCAGTAACACAGTAATAGTTCTTGCTCAAAATATAATATTGCCACTCATTGCATGATTATTGGTTTCATTTACTTGTAAAAGAAGAGAAAATCAATATAGCACCCATAGCACATCAATAAAGGTCCCAAAAAGCCATTATATACAAAGTCGTGATACAAAACACACATGTATTTCAAAGAGATTAATGAAGGCTTACAGCATATGTGCTTCAAGCGTCGCTTCATCAGCAACCGCAGGTGATGAGCCTGAAGCGGATGCATTTGCTGCCAAATCATCTATCGATTGGGTGGAATTTATTCCACTGCGAGTCCTGCCGCGCGTCGCAGCAGCCTGTCGGACAATCTCTGAAGGGTCGGTGTGAATCCGTTCCTTTTTAAATGTGAAGCAGTTTATTGACAGGGAGCCCTCAGTGTTGCGTACTAAAAAGAGTTTTAAAAAATTATTTTACTATATAACAAATTCACTTATGAAAATATAAAATGTTATTCAACTACATTATAGAAATACTGCCTAATACCTAAATGGAATCTAGGATGTGATATCCATGTAATTATTAGAAAACAGAAATTACACTCAGAGACTAAATTTCCAAAATTTGATACAGCCCTTCTTCCAACATCGCTTTGCTCAGAGCAGAAGTGCATACACACGCCTCAACGGCGCAATTAAATGGGTCAATTCAACAGATGCCTCCTGTGCGACTATCTCAGATTTTGATGAAATTTTCACACAATGTGCATCAATGTATTAGAACATGGTGTGCAAAATTTGAACACAACACTCTTAGTCATTTTTTGGATGGAAGTTTAAAGACGTCTGGGGGGTTTCTCGCAATTTGGAAATCGCATCTTAATTTGCTGCCATATTCAGAAGGCTGTAATTCCACTATTATTCCACATACTAGCACCAGAAAAGAGCGTTGTTTTTTTCCAATTTTCAATCTGCAGCTAGAAAAAACTACATCGAATTCTTTCAGCAGCCTTTGATTAGCACCTCCTACACAAGGTGTCCTGCACAATATTTACTGCAATAATAGTGGAATTACAGCCTTCTGAATATGGCAGAAAATTAGGACGCGATGTATTTATTTTGAATCGCACGGTATGTGGGTAACATCATCATAAAATATTGCATTACAATCCTTTACGTTATAGCCCTATCCGTTACATGTGTGGCACGGTGGCTGATTGGTTAGAGCGGTCGGCCTGCAACACTCAGTGTGCCCTGAGTGTGTGGATTCGACCCTTGTCTGAGGAGATACTGTGTAGGGATCTTGAGCAAGGCCTTCTCACACAATTGTTCTGCATTACAACTATAATTGTGTCATCGAGGTGTGTGCACTTCTGAGCAAAAAACGTTGTAAGAAAGGCAATATAAAATTTCAGTTGTAATTTAATACAATGATCATATATTAACACACACACGGTCTGTCACATAACTGTTCATCATTTAACATGTGAAATGAACCTGTGACATAATCCATCACAAAAATCTCATTAAATCCAAAACTCCTCTGATGTCATACTGGCTATCTATACTGACAGTAAATTAATTCAGAGCCCAAATTATTTCCACAACCTGCAAAATATGATCGCTCCAACAAGAACTCATATTTAGTAATAAAAATACTTACAGAATGCTTCAATTTCAGGAATTGACCTCTAGGAAAACAAAAGAAACAAAAGTAAATTAAACAATTCCTGTGATAGGCTTGTTTAATCACCACCAAATGTTACTGCAACTTCTTTTTAAATCATCTGCTGGCTACTCAAACTTCAAACTTGTTTAACCTTGAAGCAGTTGGGAAACAGCTCAAGCTTATCTTCAGACAGACCTTTCTTGTCTATGTTGGGATATCCTTGAGTGGAAATGGATGCATGTGAGCAATACCTGAAGATGATGCAATGGTACACAAAGAAAGTGGCATCGCACCAAATGTGATCTTGAAAAATGGAATTTTCCCTAAAATCACGGTTATTGATTCTTGCAATTAATCTATGCAACTGGCTCACTGTATCTGTATCACAAACAATATTACACCACATGATGTAATAAGGTCGACAGAGACAGGCTGAAATTTGTCTGTGATTTCCTGCCAATATTTTCGTTTAAACAGAGCATAAATTGTGAACTAAACATCCCAACATTCCTTTCCACGACTCTCTTATGATATCAGCAAATGAAAACTTAACAAGTCTATTCCTGACAAGTGATCTCTTCTCTGTCGACTGCAATAATCGTAGTAGTCTTCTACTTAAGTCTAACTCTGAAAAATGCTACAATAAATCTATTAATGCCACAGCAATAAGTCTGAAAAATACTGCAACAGAAGAAATTAGGACATGTTGAGCAAAGACGTCAGTTGGCTCGAGCACTCGACTCGTATCTGATGATTTATAAAGCGCTTCCTACAGTAGTGGCCATTTTAGAGTAGAGTCTGAGTCATCCCTCAGGCAGTCAATGTGTAATGACCATCCCATACAGTTGCTCAATGCTTTATCACATGATCACAACTGCGGCTGGAGGAAGATATCAAGTGCAGTTGTACAGTTTCAACTCAAAATTTGAGTAAAAGAAAAACAAAATCCCTCTCAACCCTGATGAATACCAAAAGCTAATACTATTTATACAAAATCTACATAATTTTGGTCTGAACTCACCAGTTTCTTATTATCCGGTGTGTAATAGTACACATCAGATTTTTTCATAATAGAGTTCTGATTTGGGTTTCGCAGCACGATTTCTCTCTGCCAGCCTAGAAGAACAAATTTCAACAAACTGATATGCATGCTAGTACTGCTAAAACATCAGCCTTCTGGCAAGATGCTGAAAGAAACACTTTGACATCATGGATTATTGTTACAAATAACTGGCCCGATTAGGCATTAAGGCTGTCAAAAAATGTTGAAATGACGACCCGGGTACCCGTGCAGTCGGGTACCCAGGTACCTGACCATGCAGATAATTTGTTAGAAAATGTAGAAAATTGCGAATTTTTATGGAATGTCGGGCACCCGAGAATCGATTTCATTGCCCGGTCCATCAGCCAATATGACCAAGGGAATATTTCTGACATATGTTCAGGTAAAATCATGCATTTTTATGGAATTTCGGATATCCGAAACCTAATTTCATTACCCGGGTATTCAGCTTCGGTCGGGTACCCGTTGACAGCCTCTTTAGGCATATGCATATCGGTATACCTGTACAGCTCTAACCTCCTTCTCAGCTTCTATATCTGTGGCCTGGAGCAAATCCTTCAAGAAAAGTAACTTCTCAACATCATAGATTAATATTTAATCATCATCTAGAAGGACTTAATTATGGGTACTATAGACAGTAATCAACAGTCAGAATTACTACCGATGACACCTTGTCAGGAACAGCAATGCACCTAAAGAGAAAGATATGAAATATCCTTACCCTCATCAAACGGTTTTAACCACTCCGCATTAGAACCATCACCTGAAAGATTTACAACAATCAAACGTTTAATGAGCACACCAATGTCCCATCTATCTATGAACAGTCAGTTTTAAACACTTTCGCGACTATTGCCATTGTCAATCGCAATCAATATCACTATCAATTCATTATTGTTATTATTAAACTGTCATTAATAACATGCGTTACATGCCTACGCAAAAGAAGCTCTTAATCATTACTGCAAAATGGCTGGTGAGCATCGACAATGATGATGATGTAGAGCAAATATGAGCCTGGGAGCAAAATATTCACTCTTAAAATCTACTTAACTTAGTTTCCGATCCTCTGCATTCCAGCATCTCCTGGACATAGTGCATAACCATAAATTAAAAATAAAACTACACCTTTTAGGCCATTTATCTCTCGCATGTCACCGAAGATCAACGATGGTACTATAACTGTAAACACATGTTATAGAAATATTTATGCATATTATTTATGCACGAATTCATGTCTGTGTGTTATTAACTTACATTTACAGATATCCGCTCAACAGTTACCATGAAGCAAACCTGGCTATAAAGAACAATATATACCACATACACTGTTGAAGTGGAGATGACGACAAGCTATCCATCTTTGTGAACAAGGGATTTATATTTGGGTTGAGAACATGGAGTTAAAGCGCTACGGTAATAGTCTTTTTAATTTATGCTAATACGATACGTATGAAAATTCCTTTAATTGTTTCCAAACCTAAGCGTGTTTTGATCAGAATGCCACACACAAAACTAGACGATAGATTTAAAGAGCACTTCCTCCTAAGTAAGTATGTAGGCATATCTGGCAACGAATGTATGGACCGCTTGCGTTGAATGCCGTTGAATGCGCTGAGCAGCCTGGGCCTAAAACATCTAAATAACGATTGAATTCTTAAAGTCCAATGATAAAAGTCGAAGCGAGAAAAAATTTCGTTCAGAGCAGGCGAATGCGAATAAGCTCGCTTTGTATAAACTCTCGATACGACGAATAATGAAGGCTATCCGGAAACCGGACTTTGCTCTATCACGGACTATCCTTTGGAAAACCTCTCTGATTTGATGCAGCGCTTATGAATAAGCTGGTGCCCTGCGCTTGGCTCTTATGGCGCTATAGAAATTTGATTATCTGGCATGGGACTAATATTAGTCCCAGATCTAGCATAGGTTAGATTGTTCATGAGAATCGACAAAAATTTTGTTCATAATAATTATGATGAAATGTACTATAATAATCATAAATGTAAAATCCATGATTATGAGATTTATGACTTATGAACTAAATCTACATCGATTATGGCCAATTATCTATAATTAACTGAAGAACAACAATCTATGGATATGCATCTCCAATCTTTGGCCATGGCAAGGAATATTTAGGTCATTTAATAACTGGGCCGTGTAACTTCGAAGGAGTCCCTGGAAGTTATGCGTTATGGTTGTATGTAAAATCCATATTTGCTTCAGTTTGAAAGAAAAACTTGTATACATTTAATTTAATACTACTGAACATGCATATGCATTTATATTTTTAAATCCTGGCATGATCGCCGTGTTGCAACACATGCTGGCTTGTCTCTCTGACGGGGTTTCAGCGGGCGCTGAGAAATTAAAAGAATTACATTTTTTAATGCAAGGCATTAGTCATCGCATAAGGATAAAGGGAAAGTGGTCAATGTGTTCTTTGCTGAATTTTTATGAATGAATGTTGGTTTTGTAATTTTAGAAAGTAATTCAATCTTTGGTGTATGTGTTCTTTTAAGCGCTTGTCATGACATTAAAGTTCCAATCATTCAAGAGTCAAACGATCCAGAATGTCAAATTCACTCTGTCGGATTGGTTCACAGAATTCCGGTCAGATACATGAGAAGGTATTTTAGTGCCATTTGAGAGGCTTCTTAAAATAGTCTGTGAAGTATGTTACATTTGCTTCTTAAAAGCCATCTCTAACCATATTTCTGCCATGACTTGAATTTAAGTCTCTACCTCTCAATTCGCTGACCTATATCATGCCCTGAAAGAAGTCACAAAACTGGGCAATTTATTCCAAAACCCTTCAACCAGATTTGTCCGTAAATCAAGATCATCAACCAAGAACTTGGAAGATTTGCAGTCCTTATTTTGAGTTAGAGCGAGTCAAAGTCCGGTAGTGATGCATATTTTAAATTGCAATTAATTTATGGACGAATCTGTGATGCAGACGGAAATTTTGTTATCATCAACCAAGAACTGGGATGATCTGCATTGCTTGTTGTCAGTTAGAGCTAGAGTCGAAGTCCGGCAGTGATGCATATTTTAAATTGTATTTAACTTATGGACAAATCTGACGAATCTGTTATGCAGACGGAAATATTGTTGTTTCTTGAATTAAATGTGAAACTTGCCAAAATCCAAGTCTATTGAAGAATTTGACTGCATGCAAATATAATTGACCTAATTTGAATTTATGACATTTGGCATATTCTCATATTTTATATTAATATTCTAAATAAGATTTTTCATGCTTTTGTTAGAATTCTGGCAGAGTGACGCATCGTGAATCGATATACAAGACAGAATTCAATCGGTAATGATTATTACTCTATATCTTACATATATATATTATTACTATATTACTGTATATCTTCGATTCAAGAATTTAAAAAAAATTAGCATTTGTTTCTCATATTTAAAAATGTGACACATTCTTTTTCCAACTTCTTTTTTGTGTAATTTTTTTTTTTATTCTGCTTTTGTGTTCATTTTCCAAAATCTCAGTCGTTTTGCCTTTCAGGCTTTATAATCCTCAGCATGCTGCTATTCAATCATTTCTTTTTCACAACATAGCACAACTTTTTAAGACACTGTTGGCGACAGATTACACCAAAAGCAATTAAGTGTTAGACTGGGTCAGAAGATTATTGTGTAATAACAAATTGTTTGCTTTGTTGGAAGCTTCAGGATTTCAGAAAGCAGCAATGTTCTTTTACCCAGGAGAAAGTCTTTTCAGTGTTCACGACCGTTAATGGATGGGATCATCAGACCACAGAAAGTTAGAATTTGCTATTTTGTTAGAAAATTAGAAGAATGTTACTAAATAGTTGCAGTGATGAATTTGTTGATATTTTATTTTATCACCAAAATTTGATACCGCCCTTCTTCCAAAATTTTTGGCTCAGAAGTGCACACATGCCTTGACGACACAATTGCAGTTGTACTGCAGAGCAGTTGTGCGAGAAGGACTTGCTCAAGGTCCCTTCACAGTGACTCCCGCTCACTCAGCCCACACTGAACATTACGGGCTGACCGCTCTAACCGATCGGCCACTGTGCCACACGATATAATGTGTTTATGTCTGTCCGATCCACACTTTCACCATGGTTCAACATGTCTCTTTTGCCTGCACAGCTGCTAAGCAGCAGCATGCCTTCTTAGTGGCTGGTCCCTCACTATGCAATGGACACTGCGTTTGTTCTCCAAGGTCTGCTCTGGCTCCTCTTACGCTTATTCCGGAACTGTCCTTTTCAGCCGCGCTGGGGTCGAGAGTGTTCCCGAGTAGGGGCACTATATAAATCTTTGTAATGAATGACTATCTATGCTTATCTATGTCTGTGTTTTTGTGTCTGTTTTCATTAGGAAGCTAGCAAAACTAACCGTTTTGAATCCTGGGGTTCGTGCAACAACTTGAAGGATCGGAGTGATGTTGTCCTAGAGTTTGTAGATGAGAAGTTTTTTAAAGGAGAAAAGACACAGAAATGGATAAAGAAAGCCGTTGATGTATCGCTATTCATGACTTTGGCAGCAGCTGATGAACTGCAAAGGGTTAGGTTTTTTCCATTTCTTTTTATGAGCTGTTTAATTTGGGTTGATTTCATTTATCATGTGAGCAGGCACCTCTTGCTGTTACGATCTTTTGTTTTGGATTTAAATTAGCATAGTACAATAGATACTCTTATTTTGAAATAACCGTTTGGTCGTGTCTTGTGCGATGAAGTAACCGCCTTCCTCTTCCACAGTCTTATGAACTCAGTTTAGGAGCAGACAATGTGCGAGATGTCTTGAAGTCACTCATGTATGCCAAGTCTGAGAAAATGAAGTTGCTAACACTTCATAACTCATGGTCTCTTAAAAACTTAACTGAAACTGGAGAAAGACATGTTGTTACTGCTGGTCGATTCCTAGCATTGCCTTTAATCGTAAGCGTGTTATAGTAAGACGTATTGCCATTCCGTTGACAGCAAAATCTTATTGCAGCTACTGGTTATAAGACGGACGGTTCTCTTCATGTTTTTCAACATAGATTTTGGCATAAATGTCCAGTTATTTGGTGCCTTGCCTCATATTACTTTGGCATCTAAGAAATATTTCATATTCTGTAAGTGCATGTGCATCGATTTGGCTTTTGATATTAAGTGACTTAACCAAAAATTCAGAATAATTAGAAGTTTTGTTACTTTAAAGGTTTTTTATTTTATATTTATATTTGTTCAATTCAAATGGACAAACCATAGTATGATTACAGGGTAGAGTAGTAACAGATGTTAACAAGTTTAGCAGAAGTCAAACTTTACTGTACAGCAACCTGCTAGGCGCTCATATGTACTGCTGCTCATTTTACAAATGCCTCCTAACAGGATTAGTCAACCTTATGGTGCTAGCAGTATGGAACCCTGTCCTTCTGCCTTCTCTCTGCCCCATTCTTACAACAATATTCACCTTTCTGTAGGATCATTTCAAGATGCTCAGAGTTCTGAAATCACGCAAGTCTGTGATTGAAACTGTTCAGTGGAAACTGGAACATGAAGGCTATGATGGCTTACTGATGTGGCTCATCATGAGTGGAGAAGAGACTCTCACTGTCGACCTCCTTCCACAACTATCTAAAGGGTATGCGTGATGTATGTGCATATGTATGCGCATATTTAACTGTTTATGTAGCACCTTATAAGATCTCATAAACAATAACAACAGATCTTGCAACGTGGTTTGTTGCCACAACATGAAATGGTGTTGAATTGACCTTTTGCGAGCAGGCAATCTGGGATGCCTGCTAAGTCATGATACAATGTAAATAGACTTTTACACAAGACAACTGCATCAGGGAACCCAACAGCGTACCTCTGCTTACCTGAAATACCAATTCATTACTTAAATTTATTTAGTGCCTTTTCAAGGTATCCAAAATAGTGCTGTACCAAATAGGTGATTTTCACTATTCGGCCGAATACGAATAATTGGACCAACTATTCGGCTGACTGCGAATGCAAATAGTGTGCAAAGTAGGTCTACGACAAATTTCTAAAGCAAAAGTTTCATATCAGTAAATTTGAAACATAAACTAAAAGGTAAACAGTTAAATACATGTAATTTTTACATCCTTCTGATAGTTTGTGTTAACTTGGAATGGAGCAAATTTCACTGAACTTAGAAATGAGATGCCTGATGCTGCAATACCATGGTCGAGGGTGTAGAAAGTCACTTCAGTCTACCAGGTATAGCAGCCGCCGCTTGGATAGAAACATATGTTACGTGATCAATATTCGTATTCGGTCCAACCTCTACTATTCGGCTGAATACTGAATGGCTATTTGGCCCACTACTCGGCTCTGAAGCGAATACAAAGCGAATATTCAGTACAGCCCTAATCCAAAACTTACGATGTATGTATGCATGCATAATCGTGTATTCAATCAGTTCTTGTTGTCGTAATACTACAAGTAACGCTGTTATTAAAGCATAGCTTAGTGACGATGTACATCTGCATCTAGATATCTATGTACATCGATTCGTGACAGGAAGTTTTTAATGTCATCAGCTAGAAGGACAACGGGATGGGGTCTGGAGCACGAATTGTGCTGACTTTCTTTGCAGTCCAGTCATTCATTTGGTTGATGTAATTATGGATTAATTGAACATATTGTTCAGTCGCTCTTTAATTTTCTCGCGACTATCGTGTGATGCTTGTCTAGTAGGCTGCAGAGGAGAAGAGACGAGAGAACCGGCGCGATGTCACCAATGCTCGCCTTGATGGTTATTCCATCCGTTTTATCTCTCCTCAGCAGTCGATATGAAGAGTGAGTTCCTATTCTATGACGATCCTTTCTGCGAGTCTTCAAGTTTTAGTTATTTCCATTTCAGCCGTTGAAACTCATTGAACATTGGACAAATCTGAATATTTGCACTTCACGTGAGGAGTCGAGTTTTTTTCCTCTGTCGTTATATAATATTGCAAATCCAGATTGTGACAAAAGTAACTACAAATATTGCATGTATATAAGTGCAAGAAATTGCTCTGTCGTCTACTTTGGTTCTGTGTTGTTATTACTATTTTTCATCGTGTATTTATTGAGCATCACTGTCTAATGACCCAGCAGCAATCATTGAGCAATAGTGTCTGAAGGACTTGCTCATGGTTCTTAAGGAAGAAAGGAGGGCACCAAAGAACAAAATGGATGGATGAGATGCTCAAAAAAGCCAGAATGAACCTGAAGGAATTAAGGGACGTGACTTCGGAAAGAAAGAATTGGAGAAGGTTGATCATGACGGTCGCTAGAGCTCAATGAACTGACAGCACAAGGTGACAAGGTGAGTTGCTGACATACAGTTGAGGCATGTTTTGGGTTAAGTAGAGTACTTGGATGATGACAAATTGTTCAGGGCCAGTTGCTCAAATGCCTTTTTTCTTACTTCTTGCCATTCTTCAGAGTGAAAATTCTTGACAGTAGATTTGCTCGAGTAAGATGTTGAGTAACTAAAAGTATCTGAGACATGAAATGTTTTATTCCAGCTATATGTCTAAAGCCTTGGATTATGTCGAAGCGTTTCTGTGTGAGATTGCACCTCCAAGATGTCTGCTTTATGACAGGTAATGAGATCAAATAAGATCTGTACAAGTCTTAATGACTTTCACTGTTACTCTATTTACTGGTGACTTCTTGTTTCAAAATGGCACTTGCCAGGCAATGTTCCCTCTAATTTTTTGGGAGAAGTAGTGTGTGCAAGAAATTTTGTCTGTCCAACATTTTATTAATGGTTCACACTTTTGTGTGCAAGTCCGAGCTGAACGTGATGTTAGTTAACTTAAGACCATTTCTAAAAGTCTATGGTGATAAGTTCTGATAATATAAGAGAAGTCCCTTGTCCTACGATGTATACGGGGATGTATGAGCCAAGGAACCAAAGTTTCTGGAGTAAGTTAGCCCGCATCCAGCTGTGAGACTCGATTTACGTAATTTCATAAAAAGAAAAAGTGACTCGTTATCTTAGAAAAAAATCTAAGTTGTGCACATAAGCGCACATCTTAGAGGGAACACTGGTGCCAGCTGTTGTTGAAATCTAATGTCTTTCAAGTATTTGAATGAAACTATTTTGAGGCTGCAGAATTCAGAGCAGCTTTACAAACTGTTTTGCTAGCATTTTGTGTTTTGCTCTTTTGCATATTGAAAATGTGGTTGTTCATTAAGTCAACTTACCTTGGCTGTTTGTAGTCATATGCAAGAACTTCGTGATCTTCTGGTTCTTCTGAATACTGATTCACACAAGTTGTTGCAATGCCATCACGAGACCTGCTTTAAAATTCAGGCGAGTATTTTAGTCATTCTAGCGACTACTTTCTACTGTTTGAATTTGTTAAAACTTTTCATTTTTTATTATTGATGTTCATTTCTTAGGTTGATGGATAAAATTCTTTCCCTCTGTCTTTCTATCACTGTTTTATCAGGAGCTAACATTAGGATTATAAAAAGCCTAATCATTCTGTTAGCATCGGTGTAAAAGGCAATGCAAAGAATCACCTTTCAGCATCTGTATACAGGGCGTGTGTGATGCTATATAACATACTGAATGATCTAAGCTTTCATTTCAAATATCAAGTTTGTTAGCGATGAAGCAGTGTTCTGAAATTTTCAGACTCTTGGACAGGGATGTCAAAGAGCCGGCCCACGGAGCCTTGTCTATAGACAACACAACTAAGAGTAAAAGGTCTAATTTTGTCAGTTTTAAGGTTTTATGAGTTCTCTGTGATGTTTGTCATGGATAATGCCTATCAGAATGACGTTTTCAAAGCCTAATTCAACTTTTCGTATGGCCCCCTAATAGATCCCTATCCCATTTTCCTCATGCGCCTTCGGCACTCTAGCCTGCCACTTGCTAGAAAATATTGGAACTGGCCCACCATCATGAAAGGGTTTGACACTCCTGCTCTGGGAGGTGGTGATTACCAATAATATGTAACTAATACGTAATATATAACCTAATGTTTTTATTGATAACTGTCAAATAAATAGAATCTAACAAAACAGAATGACAACATAAAAAACAGAGGATTGACAGTTTACAATAGGAAAAGAAACAATCCCTAAGGGACCTACGTCCTGCTCTCAGAAAGACCCTTCAACCTATAGAAATTATGGCATTCAAGCAAATATGTTAGTGCCTGTGTATAGTTTAACTAGTTAATTAAGGAATCACTAAAAAAGGGTAGGTAGTTAGACTCGGTAAATGCTTATAATCACGTTGAATTGGACTGATGGACATTTCTTGCCATCGCTGGAATGCAGTTGATTTCTCAGTCCTCCTAATTCATCATCCATTATTGGACTGAAGACTGATGATGGTTCTGACTGTGATGTGATTGCAGAGAATGTTAAAACTCTTAGCAATATTGGGGTTGAACTGTGTTCTGTGTAATTCTGTTTTAGAACTGTCTCCAACTCATTCAACAGACGACGACAGTTTGAACGTGGATTGCATTTTGTTTAACCCAGCGCTTCTGATTTTCAGCGATGACGCAAAGGAATCTCGGTACTCAGACTTCATATAAATAAGTGCCTCGTGTATTTGCATCATATATAAAACATATACAAACTCTATTAGTAATTGAATGTATATTTTTATATAGTATATATATATATAATGTAAATAGGTTAAGTGCACACTTTGAAATTTTACTTGTATTCCATATTTGTGAGTATTCTTATAAAGTATTATTCTTGCTAATATCTGTACTACTTTTTGTGAGTACTTGAAGCTCTCTTGGTTCACTACTTAACTAGTTAGTCCAGTGATTTCTGTTTAGGACTCATCCATGAGGCTTTGGTCTGAGGCAACAAGATTCTGTTATTGTGTGGAGATATTTAAGAGTTCAAGGTTCCCTATTTCTCTGAGCAACTATACAAAGGGCCTTAATACCAAATTGAAAAAATTCCAGTTGTGTTGTATCATCAGCTTGGACAAGAATTCATTGAGCAATAACTTTAAGTTTTTCTATCAAGACAGTTTTGATGTCACATAATTAATGTCGTTCATTGTTTAATCAGGTTTTGCTCTGCTTATGTTACACAGATATATGAAACTAAAATTATTTGGTCTGCCTCATTGCCTATAATATCGGGCTTCATTGTAGGGTCTACTATACTATTCTGCTGTGGACATAACAAGTAATTTTACGAGTTTCGATGAGGTTTAGGACCTTTGTGAAATTCTTACAATGTTGCAATAAAAGCCTGGTGTTTACTTAGATAAACTGGTATGTGTCTTGGCTCCACTATGGTTTGGTAGTATGTCATTGAGTATGTAAAAAAAACATATGTTATGGAGGACATTTTGTCAAAAGCAGATATAATAATTTTTTTAACACGAACATATTCTATGCACAGGTCTGACGAAACTCTGAGCTTCTCTAGTTATTTTTTATGCATATACTTAAATGTCTAGTCATTAGTCAGTTTTATTGTATTGCATTTTTAGATTTATATAGTGCCTCTCACAAAGTATTCAGAGGCGCTCTCTGCACTGGCCTATTATGATGTAAATGGTTAGTTTAATGAATAATGTCACAATTATCAAATAATTATCAAAACAGTGCACAGTAAGTTTTATGTCTTTGAACCTATGACTTCAGATACATCTAGTGAGGTTTTGATGCGTTATTGTATAAGTGTAGTCAGTTTGGAGTCCGTCATAACCAGTTGAACTCTGACACCGTGAACTTAGAAGTTGAACTCTGACACCGTGAACTTAGAAGTTAATCTCTGACACTGTGAACTTAGTTGTAGACCGTTAGTTCTAGACCGTACTGATCGTCCTTAAAATACATTGCAACTGCTATTGATGCAAACTGGGATTTGAATCCTTATGTCATGAAAATATCATACTGCAGATCGTATGACTCCATTGCAATTTAAATGAGCAGTAAATTTCTAAGCATTATATGATTTCATTTAATTATGACTTTGAGCTTCTGTTTTGAGCTTCATATTACAACGGATAACTTGTTGAGGTATGCACGCCTCAGATTCACATTTCGGTGTCACCTGCGTGTGTTACAAATTTAACTAATAATAATCTGTGTTTCACGAGCCAACAATGCTTTGTTATTCACCCTGTGTCATTGTGTGATTACCTTGATACGTTGTTTGTCAGCAGATTGTGAGTGCAATACTTCCAGTTTAATTGTCAAACCCTTGTGATATACTTGTTGATGTTTAGGAAATTAACATACCCTAGTACATCTGCTATTTCTCTCACTCATCTGAGTGTTGCAGCCCTTCTTGCATCATCTACATGTTTCATTGTTTATCAGGTTATGGGATGTCATATTGTCATTTAATGTTTTTGCTTTAATTCATTCAATATTACCACAGAAGTGTTGGATTTTTTAATGAATATCATGTATTTGGGTTTATGTCTCTAGTCTGGCACCATTTTAAAAATATTTTTCTGTCAGTATTTTAGTTAATATTTGGTAAATTATGTCTAGAAAGTCGGCGGAGTCAATCTGTTCATTAGTTACGTTTTGATGATTTTAAGATGTTCGTTACTCGTCAGCTGTCTTGCTATGTTGACCTGTAAATAAAATATACACTTATTGTGTGATATGTGTGTCATATTTTGTAGGTAAATAGATACATAAAATATACATAACATAGTTATAAATTGTGTTGACAACTTTCATGTGTATATATATATATATAAATATCGTCTTTTAAACTTATCAAATGTGCTGAATGAAAGCTTATTGTTGAATACTTAAAGCATCTAAAAACTTAAGATGCTTAACTCTTCAACGACCAGCATTTACTAAAATGTATGGAAAACACATGTAGCTGGTCATTAAAGGGTTAACTGTTACATGTACGCAAGAATAAATACTGTATAGTCGTACAGTCAGTTTTTTAGGTTAAGGATATAAGAAGCAAATGGAGTAGAGGGAAACCTGGTTTAGTAAGCACGATAATTCTAATGCAAAGTGATTATTAATGGAATTGGTAAATCTGATTGGGACTGCTCCATGAAATTTGAATCCTTTTCTTTGTGGAAGTAAAAGATGCGGCCTCTTCCCATTTAACTGAAAGTTTGTATGCAGAGTTGAAATGTCTTATGGAATAATATTCGAGGATAAATCTTTTGTTGAAGAAATAATTCTGGCTCAGCAATTAAGCATATTAGCGCCACATTTCCACAGACAAAGGCCTTTGTGCAATGCAACCTTCTGCACTTACACGCTTTTAAATTACGTTTACCCTATAATTTCTTTCGATGGGGATTGGTTATGGTCTGGTTAGACCTCATAAGGGTCGGTTAGGGTCGTGTTTATATAACATGAGAAAAATCATTTTCTTCGTTCACTATGCAGAATTTTAGTAGACCCTATGATAGGTGTGATGTTAATGTAGGAAAGCTTTCCTTACGTTAAATTCTTTGTGCATTAAATTCTTTGTGCAAAACAAATACTTTGTGGACAAACAGCATATCTCGCTTATTATAATTATTGATAAAATTATGCTTGCACTCACGCTAATGGACTCGTAATTGACTGTTATTAAAGTACCATGTTTGAACTGTTATACCTTCGATTATGTATAAGGTAAAAAATACGCAATAGCATCTGTGTTAAAAAATATTTATTAAAAATATTTTCTATTTTAGAATTGAATCTCCAGATCATTGTACAGTTCAATCTTTACAATCGTTTCTTCACAGACTGGTATAAAAATAGAATATGATGGAATATTATACCCAGTAATACAAGCAGTTCAACGCGTGTTCAATTATAACGCAGTTCAATCTCAACAAAAGATTCTTTAGAAACAGGATTACAAACAGTTTTGCTGTATATGATACACTGGTGGATGAAAAACCCTAATAACTTGTAATGTTCAATATTTATTGAAATCATTATACATATCAGTCTTTACAAGATATTCACAGACTGGTATAAAAATAGTATCCAGTAACTTGTATAGTTCAGTTGTTAATTAACAAGGCACAGACATTTAGGTCTTATATCTAAGTTGTAGATTCTTGTAAGCCTTATTATCAGTTCTCAAAAGCTATTATCTTGAACACAAAACAAAAACTATTGAACACAAAGCAAGTAAAAATCTGCACATACAGGTCTAGACTAGATATATAATCCTAAATACAGTATACTGATAATTACATGTTAATGCGAGTATACTTAATTCATTTTACAAAAAATATAATGGATATATATATATTACATATAAATATATATATATATATATATATTACTAACTGTCTGAAGCAGATTTCATGTGTAGGGAATTGGCCAGTGGCCGCTGTTGCTGATCTCCCAAGAGTGCTAAGTTCTAAAGGATGATATATCGAGCTATAATTGCGTCCTGTGCCTAGCATTAATCTGGCGCCCCCACATTTTGAAAATAGTATTAGCCTCCTGTGTGTAGCATCAATCTGGCACCCCCACATTTTGAAAATAGTGCATTTTATGGAATAGTAAGTTATTCAGTGAAATTTGCGCCCTTTCCACATTTGTGCCCTGGGCCACGGCTCGCATACCCACCATCATCTGCATGGCTCTATTAACCTCATACTCTCCATGTTATAGACTCTAAGCAGTAAGCCACCGCTAAGATTTTTCCAATACATTTTACATTCAAACAATATAAAGCAACAGTTTACATTTACGGACAGTACAAGCATGAATTATTTTCTCTACCAGTACAAGTAACTTATCCTCTAATACTGTATGAGGAGTCTATGTAGCCTATGAGGCAATTCATGGAAGGTAAATAAAAGGCTACATTACATCAATTGCATGTTGGGCCTAGCTGATGGCTATTAATTACACGATTTGGTTCGAAGGCATCAAAATTAAATCATCTTCCATATATGATGGCTTTGTATAACAGACATATTAGTCAAAACATCATCTTGTCACTGGCAGGTAAAAAGCCGCTACACAATATAAACAAATGAGTAAATATCAGTTGAGAGTTTAAAAGTTAAACTAGAAAGCCAATCACTACCAAAGATGCTAAGTGACCTGACATCATTCCTTCTACAGCTGACAAGTATAGCGTCAGCAGCCAAAATGATGACATTGCATCATGGCTACGCAAGAATTGCCTTTACATAAATGACTGAGTAAATTTACTCCCGACAGAAGGAGCATGACTATGAACCATTGTACCAGGAATTCTTTGGTGGTTACTCTCAGCAGATAGACTTCTGGTGAACAAGGTTCAGGGCAAACTGCAGAGGCAACTTTAAACCTTTTTCCAGAAGTTCCACAAGCGGCGTACACGCCTCGATGCAGGCGGAAAACGGGCTGAACAGCAGGTAGAACCCAGCACAGAAGACTGCAACGGGCAGGGCGATAATCAAGATGAGGAAGAACCAGAGAATCGACCAACAGACACCAGCACCAGACATTCTGTATCTTCTTAGCAGCGACTACGAACGAGGATGACGACTAATTGATGACGCGCTGGTCACACGCTCTTGTCGGCAGATGTCAGAAATCTGGACATATAATGTAATGATGCAATGAATAAATCAGGAATCTACGGCTGTGACAGTTTGTTCTCTTCAGTAGTAGTAGTAGTAGTAGTAGTAGGAGTAGTATGTGGCATAGTAGGAGAAATAGGTGGTGTAGTAGGTGGAGTAGTAGGTGAAGTAGGTGGGGAAGTAGTAGTAGTAGTAGTAGTAGTAGGAGTAGTAGGCAGAGTAGGTGGTGTAGTAGTAGTAGTAGTAGTAGTAGTTTCAGTTTAGTGACACAGTGTGATAACAAAGATCATTAGAGTAGCCCTCTTCCTTCATCCAGGCTTGTAACCGGCACTTCAGAGTGCAAAAGTGATGGAATTCTGTTCTCTGTCAATTAAAGTAATTTATATTGTATTGTAGTGTGTCAATAAGGAAATTAAATCAAATAAATGCAAATGTAGATAGTTTTATACACTGTTATTATGATGGGCTTTAGCATACTCATTATTTCCATGAA
This sequence comes from Bimastos eiseni, assembly GCA_959347315.1. Lineage (NCBI taxonomy): Eukaryota > Metazoa > Annelida > Clitellata > Crassiclitellata > Lumbricidae > Bimastos > Bimastos eiseni. The sequence continues at coordinate 26,802,665 of OY365814.1, read as the reverse complement.
TTGATCTGGTAGGATCCTTGACCGCAGCTATCCGTTTGAATCGGTGCAACTCTATTTAAATCCGTAAACTAGTACAAGTAATCTGTCCTCTAATACTGTAAGAGGTGCTTGTGCATATCGAAAGTCATGGAAGGTAAATAAATGGCTACATTACATTCAATTGCAATTATTGCATGTTGGGCCAAACCTCATGGCTATTACACCTTTTTGTGTGAAAACATCGAAAACAATTGCCAATCAACTTCGATATGATAGCCTCGTCAAATAAACGTATTAGTCAAAACATCATCTTGCTACTAATATGTAAAAGCCACTGTATTGTTACAAATTAAAATGAGTGAATAGCAGTTAGAAGTCTCTACGTTAAACTACTAAGCCAATCATTAATAATGGAGCTAAAACCATTCTTTCTGCAGCCAAAACGATAACACCGCAACACAGCCATGTATGTACCGTACTTATATAATAATTGTTAATGCTAATAAAATGAAGTCATTACTACTTCATACTAATGGCTGCATCGGGGCATGACCCTCTGAATTCAGAATCGGGGCCAGGGGGCCAGCTGAAGGGAAATTTCTCTTCTTCTCCTAACCTTATCTAAACTTAGTGAACCATTGAAGTTGCCATACATTTACCTCAGATACTAAACACGAAACTTACATCAAAGATTTTTTTTCAGTGCACCAATGCGATGCATCAATTAAAATATATACCCACTGGCTCCTACCAAAGTACAAGAAAGAAAGACAACTAGAAATAGCATGCGGCTTTATATCTGAGCATGGAGAACTGAACGAAGGGCAATATTTGTGCAATACCTTTTGGCATTTACATGATTATATGGATACATGATTAGTTGATTACTTTGAGTCACGAGTCACACTCAGTTTTGGCGCCTGTAAAGAAATGCAATCACATGACTATGTGTATTCACTTTGTGTACAGAGCGAATTTCATTATGAAAAACGCCCATAGGCATAAGCCATAGTGACTAAAGTTGCTTGCATGGTTTCATAAATCATATGATCCAATAAAAATAAATAAAATGTATTATTAAACTGAATCCAGTAGTGTGTGGCCATCATACATGCATGGGCCAACCGTCCCATTTTTACAAGTCTCTCAAGTCTTTTTTTTAGTAATGGCTGGGCTGGGAGAACTCCTGAGTACGTTTCTTGAACGGGCGCTATATAAATGCTCAGAATGAATGAAATAAATGAATATATGTACATATATATGCTACACACCCACAAACACACATGGGCATTAAACAATCTTGTGAAAAGCAACTTTCCTGAACTTAGCTGCTGCAAACCCGCTCATTATTATTATTATCGTTATTATTATTATTACAGTAATTTGTTAGAGTGCCCCTTCAAGTTTGAGTCCGATGATATCTGTTTTTTTTTAATCTGTTAATCCAACTTTCTTCCTCTTTTATCATCACATGACCATACCTTTTCGGTCTGGCTTCTCGTACTTTGCACGTAACACGTGCCACTCCCAGCTGGCGTGTGACTTCGCTTCACATCCATTAACGAGACTCCCAACTATCCTCCGCAACATTCTTCCTTGTAACCTATACCTTTCCCTTAAGTTGAATTGGCAACGCTATTTAAGATTGCAACTATTGAATATCGTGTGATATTAAAACAAAATTAAAGTCCACAGTTGCTTAAAATGATAACTTACTGTGTGTTTGATCACTATGCCGTAGATCGTTCAAACGACTTGGTACTTCGTAAACAGCCACCTGACTCATTATCACTGCTCTTTCAATCACGTTGGGTTGTTATCTATTTTTAGTTATGCGGATACTTTAATTAGACGGAGAAACGCGGATGTTTGCATGCCTGCTATTGGTTTAAGTCGCCCAAATTAAATATAGAAGACGCGCGTGCAGTCTCTTAGGCTAACTTCATTCATATGTATGAAGCGCTAGCGACTTCTTATTCTTAACCTCGGTTTATGAAAGCGAGTGGCCTCTCCTTCGCTATCTGATCCTTCGCTCCACACCATTCTTAATAATTTATTTATTGATTTAGAACTTTGCCAAATTGCTAAATTACCAAATAAATTATTTACTGACATGATGGTTATCACGTAAATGTTGCTTAATAATGCGCTAGATAATAATTATTTTCTTTACTCTAACCGGAAGTAAATAATCTACAATGTCAGTCAAGGATGTTTGCCAGTTGACGAGATTTTTGTTGTAAAGTGATCCTTTTATGTATAATGCGTGATCTGGTTAAAAGCGACAGCTTTAAATTAAAACGATGGCCATGTTAAAACCGGTATATTTGCTTTACACTTACGTGGAAATGATATCTTGTGCTCTGTCCAGTGATGTGCCTCTGATGGCAAACATGCAGTATCGGGGTGCATTGGTTTCTAATAATACACGGCATAGTTTGGCGTGCTGTCATTACTGGGAAAAGCCCTAGCGCTAACCCTAAACGACCCTCACAACGCCTAAACTGACCCTAACCGACCCTCACGATGCTTAACCTGACTAAAATATGCGTAAGTTGGAGTCCCCGAAACTATAAACAAACCGAAAACCCAGACTAAATTTGCATATAGGTCTGTGTTTTATTAGTATCTTTTAGAGGTACAATGTTTTCTTATGGAGATGCTTAATCCGATCCTCGCGATGCTTAACTCGACCCTGACAGAAACCTATGCACCCAATACTGTATGTTTCTCAGCTTGTCTGCATATTTATCAGTAAGCCAAGCAATACTAGCAACCTGCTATTAAAGCATGTATATGGTAGCCACAGAATGAGGCAATAGATTGCCCATCAATGAGCTTAGAAAGCACAAGAACTCTAACAAGAAGTACTTATTTCACAAGGGAAACTTATTTAAGGTATACAGACTTGAAGTAAAAATAATCAAATATGAAGTATCTATATATCTTCTGTGGTAATAAATTGCTCATATTATTTTTATTCTGCTGCTCATAAATGTTACAGGCATCTTTGCTGTTTCGAGTGGGCAAGAAGAGTCTTGTTCAGCACACAGTGAAGCGTGGTTTCTTGTACAGCTGGAAGAAGGGAGTAAGTCGTGATCTGATTATATGGCTCCAGCAACCGATAGACCTCAGTCCAAGTGCTATAAGACGATTGATGCGAAAGAAGGAATGGGAAGCGCTGGTAGCAGATCATAGGTAACTTTTTAACAGCAGGTTGTTTTTGCTACTGTTTGAGCTTATTGTTTTGGTTCATAAAATTTTAATTAACCCTTTAGGGACAAGCATGTACCAAAAGTGACTGGGAAATCAATGGTGCTTGTTGTTGACTCTATAACGACCAGCATGTATGAAAATGTATGGGAAATCAATGATGCTGGTCTTTAATTAAAAAATGTAAAGGCTTAAACATTGTGTTGTTGTCAGGAAAGTAGATTTTATTTTTACATTAGTCCTATGAGGAACCTGGTTTTAATTTGTGCTGATGACAAACATTTTCATGTATGAATTATGGATGTTTTTGCTGTTTTTTTTGTAGATCACTATATGTCACAACTGCATTTTGTGCCTTTTTGAGTGCAATTATCCAATTTAATTTCCACTGTAAAATTTCCAGATATATTCCTGAAAGGCATCATACTCTGGGGCCTGACCTGGCTACCGCGCACTTCGTCGTTGCCCGCGGTGGAGCTGTCAGATTCGAAGGCATTGACAGATGGATGCAAAAAAATGCAGCAGGAAAATATTACCTACCTTCTTCTGCTCAAGCAGACGTCAAACTCGAGGCGGTAGATGTATCAAACACAAAAATGATGTACACCAGTTTTGATAATTTTGGTATGAAACAGATTTGTATTAGGTGGAGTGCTTGATAATTCTTAATTTATTAGGTGCCTCAAACGTGTAATGATCTCAACTGATTGCATCATTGGGAAAATTAATTATCAGGGTGAAGCCTGTACGACTATATAATAGGGTGTGATCATTATCTCCACACTTCTAAGGTGCCAATTAAAAGGCCAAGTGCAGGGCAACAGCTTATTCATGAGTGCTGAACATTGAGCCTCAGTGGTTTGCATATACTTGCTTCACTTTCCTGAGCAACTGTCCTGAGGGTAAAGTATACTTTGTTGAAGTGAAAGACTTAGAATGATGTTCAAACAGGGAGACACACTTTTCCCTGCATGGATCAACAACTAATTTTCTGTTGGACTGATTGCATCAGGGTTTGAGCAACATTGGTATTGTGCAACGATGTATATATCTTGATGTTGTCTCAAGTTGCTCTTATTGTGTGACCTTTATGCATTAAGATCAGTTTGCACATTTTAATGAAAGAATACTTCACTTGTCACTGTAATTACCACTGTTGCCTGAAACTTGAAACAAATTCTCGTAGTTTCTGACAGTTTTGTTATCAATGAAAAATGTGTCTGAAGTTCTTTTAAACCATACCTCAACAATTGTTTTACAAGCTATGCAACTTGTAACCTTTGCTTCTTATTTCCGAAATTTGATACCGCCCTTCTTCCACCATCTTTTTGCTCAGAAGTGCATACACACGCCTCGACAGCGCAATTGCAGTTGGAGTTACAGTTTGCTTGTTAAGCATTTAAGTTTTATTTATAAATCATTTTTGATAATAAAACAAATATATGCAAATGTTGTGACAGTTATTTATCTGTGCTTGATACAGTTGATCTTCATCATCTGAAGTACCTCAATGTCAGCAAGTGTCCACACATCAATGACTGGTGTCTTGATCGCTTCGTCAATTTTCGTGATACGCTATTAGCGTTAGACTTGAGTGGATGTCCAGAGGTGACGGAAAGAGGCCTGGCGTCTTTACACAGACTCCAGTAAGTTCAGTTATAAGTAATTGCTATTCATTTGTGTTTGTGCCTATTATTGTTACTGTTACTATTAAAAAATAATTCAAATGCACAAGGTCATGAAGAGATGATTGAGTGAGGCGCAGTTCCAAGTGAAGAGCAAACAGATATCGAGATGTTTAAAATTCAATGGGGATAGCGAGTCATGAGATGTTTCTTAATGTTTAATAACAGTGGTCGTTGATTCCATGTGTTTGGGGCAACAAGATTGCAAGATGGAACTACAGTTGCAAAATGGAATTATGATTGCAAGATGGAACTAAGATTGCAGGATGGAACTAAGATTGCAAGATGGTGATTTAAATAATATTGGTTCTTGGTCATTATGGCTTGAGTGATGTCACATCATGTGAAACTTGGACTTGTCTGGCCATTGTCCTAGGATTTAGTTGTAGTGCAATTGTTTAATGCACCTTTTAACAGTTTGGTACTTTGTGTCTGAATATGTGCAATTTAAAAAATGTAGTGTATAGGTTTTTTGAATAGTACTTCTAGAAAAAAAGAACATAAAGAAAACGTGATATATTATCTGCTCTCGAATTCAAGAAGTAATATTAATAGTTTAGTGGTTTTACATTTACAGCAATCTCAAACGACTCTTCCTCTATGACATGCCGAACGTTAGGAACCAAAAACTGGTGGCTTTGATGTTGGAAGAAGCGATGCCCAAGTGTGTTATTGAAGGCATTGACTACACAACAGGTGATGATCTCAAAGGGTCGGCCGAGGGTGGAGATACTCCAGCATTTTTAAGACAGTGGGAGCATTTTGCCCACAGAAAGGAGCATGAAAGAGCGCTTGCTGCAGCCAGTGATGGTGTCTTAGAACTGACAAGTGCTGCAACTGACAAAAGCAGAATGAAAATACAACCGTGATTTTCATCGCTTTGTTTAGGAAATGCAATAAATTGAACCTGAGCGGAATAGCTGAAATAATGCCATTCTCTGAATTGCAGTTTCTCATTCATACTGGCTTGGATGGATGCAAACTCAAGTACAGATGTTCAATGTTTGTTGAGTGGTACATTGATAATTGCCATGAATAAATGCATGGCGGGGTCAACTTAAAATGAATTAATTACATTATCTTGAGAGTGTTCTGCTTCCATGCATGACCTGGGTGCCACTGAGCCAGAAGTTGAAAAATGTTGAACATGCCCTCATTATGGGGTCTGCGCTATACAGCACTTTGTGTCTGCCACTTCTGTCGCTTCTAACACTAATGTCGATCAGACAATGAGCCAGGTTCTGGAGGCCTGGATATTGACGAATCGCTTGCTTGCTCACTCCAGACGCCACTGCTACACATGTCCACTCCCTCATCACAGCCCAACAAGATTACTGCTGCTCACTCTATGTTGGCCTTCCAACTGGGCAGTTGCGGTGCCTCGACAGGGTTCTGCATTCTGCTGCTCATCCTGTCAGTATTCCAAAATTTGGCCACGTCTCTAGTTATATGCTGGATGCGCTACACTGGCTCCCCCTCCATCAGCGGATCTCGTACCACATCATCGCTTTGGTCTGGTGGTCCTTGCATCGCTTTGGTCTGGTGGTCCTTGCTAGGTTTCGCCCATGCTTATCTTTGCCACTCTGCTACTCTAACTTAACTGCACCGGGTCGCCACAACCTCTGCTCTACTGAGCAGAGGTGCTCATCATACAGTTTGCCATCCCAGCTACTCAACAGAATCATACTTTCTTCATACGAATGAATGTGAAGCACATGTCATCTTCAGATTTTGAATCCAGTCTTTTCCAGCATTTATGTATATTGGCAACAACTATGGCAGATCCTCGGAGGACTGCAAGTACCTTTATACTTATCAAGTGTATGAATAAATCGAGTAATCACAATCAATGTTTGAACCTGTTTAGTGCTTTTTTGGTGCCATATAAATCATCATTTATAATATTGTGTATGAAAAGACAATTACTTCATCTATTACAAAAGACCATTTTCTTAGATCTTTCATGTAATAAAAAAAACGATGGTTTTGGATGGCTAGTCAAATAGTTCTAGCAATCATAAACTTTTAACATGGAACAGCTTTCAATATTTTTTCACATCTCATTTCAGCAGAACAGAACAAGTAAGAAACTAAAACAATGACAAAAAAGGTAAAAGAAACTCAATTCACCCTTATTCACGATTTGTTTTTACAAAGGCCACATGACAATACATTTCACTAAACTATCGACCACATGTTTGTTTCCTACATTTTTTCTGACAAAAATGAAACGCCGACACAAGGTCATTCAAGAACGAGTCTCTCTTTTTGCCCCTCTTCGTACAATAATGGACACTATGTTGATGTTGTGCTGGAATCTTCAAAAGTAGTGTTCTGTTTCATAGCAGGCCTCGTTATCGCTGGTCTGACCGTTAACTAAGTAAAATTCAAAACACGACATCATGTAAAGTACATGACGATATGGCAAGTCTCACACAAAACACGTTACTTAACAAAAAAGACATAACGTTATGTATTAGTTCAGTATATGTTTATATGGTAGGCCTAACACATAATACAGGCCCAGTTGGCTTATTCAAGAGTTTTCATCTTAGGCTACATAATCAATACACAGGAACCTTAGCCCTTCAACAATGAATGTGTACTAAAATGTATGAGAACCCAACGAAACTCTTCATTAGAGGGTTAACTCTTTGAACCCGGGATCCAGCTATAACGGGATGAGCGTATAAACTTATATCCTGGGGTACAACAATGGCGGTGTATGTATCTATGTATGTGTGCATGTATACATAAATGCATACATACATGCTTACTTATATTCATGGTTAAAATGTGCTCAGAAACTCAGGGTCCATGGGTTATTACACCAGGAAGTCAGGGTTCAAAGAATTAAATAGGCAACAGTGGTGAACCCTCTCACCCAATCCATTGAAAAATGTGCTTGGTCAAGTCGGTAGGACTATTGAACATTTCATTATTAAATGATGGGTAGTCAGATGCCTACTCAGAAGTTATTAAATACAGTTTACTTGGCATTCACAAGGAAAACAATTCGGCAAGTAGCAAAGCAAGAAAACAATCCTACCGTTTGTCCACTGAGATTGAGTGCTTCATGGCTTAGAACTGCTTCGTATCCTTTCTTATTTTGAAACGTTACAAAGCCATAACCTTTGCTCAGACCAGTCTTATCCTGCAACATAGAATACAGCTTTTATCAGAGTAATACGGACATCACTTTGTGTCGTAAGCCTAGTTAGGGTATGATTGGTGCAAGTTTGGAGGTCACGGTCTATAGGCCTTAAAGTTACAACTCCGCCACTAGTAGTACTCGGCCAGTGCCAGTCCCAAGCCTGGATAAAGGAGGAAGGCGACGCTGATGGTCTTTGTTACCACACAGTGTCGTTAAACTGCAATAACCACTTAAAGTTACCCTCCATAGGTAATCTACAACTTCATAGACAAAAATGCGTTTCCTCTGTATTTACATAATTAATGCTTCTAACTCTTTGTGAAACTAGTAACGAACTGCAGTTTAGTTAGGAATATAAAGATGCAGTCCACTATCTTAATTGTGTGACAACACATGACCTTCTTTCCATAACCAATTTAAATTAAATGATCAGAATTATTTATTGAAAGGCGATATGTTTACCGGTCACCAATTTTGAGAGATGCTTTGGCCCTTTAATGATGTGGAAAAGCTGCACAGTTAAAGCCAAAGTACAAATGTCTGGATACATTCTTACATTCAAAATCCATGTTCAGGAATTTACCCAACAGTATTTTGATACACACAAGTTACTGTGAATGTATATGTTTTCTACAACAGGCATATAGCTTCAACTTTGCAATTGATTGGGCAAGATCTTTCGCCTCCACTGAACGTTTGAATGGGTGTCAAACCATTCAAGGTGCCCTCCATGTATGAACTATGCTAGCCCATGATTCAAACATCTGAAACAAGCCACCATTTGTATGGACACTGGCAGAGGTGGCAATCTCAATTGACAGGTGGGAGAACACCCAATGAGAGGGGTACGATATGTGGGGGACACACATATAAAGTGTTCCCTCTCTGTAAAAGGTGGGGGGACTTGTCCCCCTCGGCCCCCAGGATCGCCGCCCCTGGACACTGGTGTCCTCAGACCCAGAGATGCCTTGATGTACGCTGTATCCAAAATAGCTATGCGAACCAATCGTGTGTGATACTCTCCGTCAAGTAATACTTACAAAGACAATTCTTGCATCTTTTACATTGCCAAATTTTGTGAAGTAGTCTCCTAGTTCACCTGCCAATACAACAGCAATATGTATAATCAGTCAATTATTATCAACTCTAACAAATATTATGATTTAGTCATGCACGTATGACAGACGACACAAATATGGTCCTCTCCCAATTCTTTGCACCAGAGCTCCTATGTTATAATTATTTATCGTAACAAACGAACAACTGCTTCCAGAAGTGGTAGAATTATTGGTTGTAATAGCCGCAGAAGATTTATCCTTCGGGGAGACCCCCCACCCCCGGCGGTAATCTAGGTTTAGGGGCAACATTCTAAATGCGGGCGTCGGCCGCAAACTACTTACAAGTACTTATTAGTTCTGAAATTGATACAAAACATGAATCCAAACACGAACAAGTAAGTAACTCAGGTGTACGCGCCTTTCAGATGCAAGTTACTGCTACCATTTACTTTTACGCAGTGATTAGCACTGCTTACTAGGGATCGGTAACATCAGTAGGCCTAAAACAAGGGTAGTAACCAAGTTAGTCTGTCACAAATTATAGGTGTCCCGTAAAAATCATGAAATTTTAAAAAGTTCACCACACTACCATTTAAAACTCAATTTCATTGATCACGTACGCTGTGAGACAGTCCAGCTAATATTTCCAACAAAAACCTTCAACGACCTTCTAACCACATGGGACGCCATTTTCGTTAAAATCGCAGCCGCTGTTGCCGGTGAGCATCTTTGGAAAAGCCTAGACTGTCCCTCCCAAAACCATAACAAAACATAGACGATACTCTTCAACTGCTATTTCTATGTTTTATTCTCGTTGTGTGAATGTGACACTGTGTGTGTATACTCTCCTCTTCATTTGTCTTATGTTCTTCAGTCTAGCTGATTTGCTCCATTCTTCTCCATGTCAATATTTCGAAACTTCTTCATGTGATTCATGTCTATGCTCAATATTATTATATCCCCACACTCCATATATAATTAATTGGCTACTTATAATCACTTAGCCAGCGGGCCTGGTACCCACTGATTCGACTCGAATTCGAACCGTTATTCCACTTCGATTCGAAATTCTATTTCTATTTTACAGAAATATGTCATTATAAGGGTCATGTACAATACCTTTCATTAGTTTTCTAGTAAATATTTTTGATCTCTTAGAATCAGCTGTTTGCTCAATGAGCTTGTAATTTCAATCTCCAAATTTCTAAAGCACCACTTGAAAGTCAAGAGCAGGGCACCAGCCTATGTACGAGCGCTGCATCAAATCGAAGAGGTTGTCCAAAGAATAGTCTGTGGTAGCCCGCCAGGCTGGGAGATCAGAGTCCAGTTTCCAGAAGGTCAGCAGAGAGCATGACGTAAGATATAAGTGGGTTCACTTGGCTGTAATATGGGGCTAATGATAACTAACAGTTCGCTAGATGGCGATGGCGGTGCCATACGATCAACATGGCCCATAAAGAAGTATAATAACTGTGTGATTTAGCAACACCTAAGCATAGGAAATTAGAACAAAGGCAGATGTAAAACGCTGTTCAGCCATCAATAAACGAAACATGTGTTGAAAATTGATATATCCAATTATATCCATGTTCATCATATGTACAAGCAGTCAGGATAATCCAGAGATTGATTCATTAGCCACAGTTGAATTATGTACAAAGTTTAATATGATCATAGGCAGTTACCACGTGTATTCAATAGAGAATTCTAATCAATAGACGAAGTCAATTCTGGCCCAGTACTCGCCTGGCTGACTATTGCAACTCCCGTCCTACTGGTATCAATAAGGCCTGCTGAACCCTGATATCCCTGACATAGCTCTTTGTCTAAAGACACGACCAATACATTCAAGTAGTAACATGTGACAACTGTGCTTAAATATTTTGCAGTAATGAAATAAACTTGTTAATACAGACAATATACTTTCAAGCATTTTCAAAGCTTGTGACTTTTTATAAGGCAATATATCATGTATATGGGTATCGGTGCTGAGACACGCCATACCATGACAAAATTATAATTATATATAACATAACATGTACACGAGAAAAATGGAAGCACATGTATCTAGAGCCACAACTTCTTGCTACCACACTGTTCTGAAATAGTTTTACTGCTGGAGGCCACACCACAATGACGTAGATGTGAGACAATAATGGTAACATGCATTTTAGCGCCGGTGAATAAGCTGGTCTCCCTGACATGGCTTTTGTGGGTGGTGAGAAATTTTCGAGGATTTACGCTTCATTTGTATATTCATCACATAGCCTTAGTTATCTTTACATTTTATAGCTCAGAGCAGTTAGATATCATGTCCATTCAGTCCGAGACAAATTTCTCATTCTCAGACTTCACAAATTTTAAGTTCATAGGCCTATCTTTCAGTTATTGGATGCTTATTGTTGTCATTTTAAAAATAAAAGCAGGTGAAAATATGCATCAAATGGAGCAAAAATTAAATTCATAATAATAATAATGAAGACCTAATTGTATTGTTGGGATTTCATGCTGTTCCTGCATCGAGCAATGACTTTGTATTGAATCACTTTTCCATGCACTACTATACAAGCAATTGATGCAAACCAAGACAACCAGTTCAAAATGCACGTTACAGTGTAAGGTACAAAAGTATATATGTTCGTATATTTTGTTGCCCCCCCCCCCACTTTTTGAATTTTGCCACCAGAAATTTTAAGAATCGGTGGCACAAATTATCTTAACAAAAGCCATCTTATTATAGTTACTCCATAAAAATAAGATATGCAGGACGCTTTTAACGTGTATACTATTATCATTTTGCAGAGTTGTATGGTCTCGAGACAGTGTCTCGGTCTCGAGACGTATCGAGACTGTTTTTTAGTGTCTCGGTCTCGAAAGCCTGCTGTCTCGGTCTCGGTCTTGGTCTCGAGGTTGTGTCTCGAATTTTTAGAAACTGTCTTGAAAAGAATGTCTTTTTCTGTCTCGAACAAGAGGTCTCGATAAGTTTCGCGTGAACTGTTTTAAAATCTTGCGCGGAAATATAAAAACTGTTCTCAGGAATTTGTACTATATACATTATAAGTTTCAAATTTAAATTACAAATAAACATTATTCCCGAAAACTGTTACATTAGCATTTTGCAACATTTTATATAGGATCACTTGTCTTTTAACGTCTTGTACTGTCTCTGACTGTCTTGAACCTAGTGTCTCGGTCTCAGCACCTCACTGTCTTGGTCTCAGCACTTCACTGTTTCGGTCTCGTCTTGGTCTTGAAGTGTCAAGTCTTGCACACAACACTGTCATTTTGTATAATATACAGTGAAATTGCATGCAAATTAATTTTGTCCATCATCATGAGGTTGTAACATGGTCATTGCAACAGCGCATAGACTGGATGACAAATTAATTTTGGCTTTAACTTACTGCAAGATTCATATCAACGTATAAGTTATTTAGATCTTATATTTGATATGCATGTATACGGACATTTCTCTAGCGCCTTCTCAATTACTTAATATGCCAGGGTTTTGATGGTCGAGTACAATTGACTGGTGATAACAAGGCAATTGTCAAAATTCAATAGGCAGATTCTTAATTGGTTAAAAATGTCGGGATTTATTTGCAAGAGTAGTAATTGAGCTAACCTTGAGATTGCTATGAAGGAATTAAGTATTTATAACATTATTTCTATGGCCTCTGCATAATCATTAAATTTAAAAAGCGAAAGCAATTAAACTCATACAAAATATAGAACAGTTTGGGGGGCACTGAGCCCTAAAACTGGTAAGAAAGTCCCCCAGTTTCAAAACTTGGAAATCAGATGCCTCTGCCCCCCGCTTGTTACACCTCTGATACATAGATAACATAAATTCACTTACAATGCTTATTCTTGCACATTCCGCTGCACAACATTACGAGCGGCCATAATCTTGTAATGATCGCAGCGCCGCCTGTCGAATTAATAAGCCTAGCCAAAACGCTACATGGCAAGCGTAAGGGTGCACACACCATGTATATCTTACACCGTGGCAGGGAGGCAGAGTACGAAGCCTTATAGTGTCGCTTTGGTCGAGGATTGACAGATGGAATGTCAAGTAGTCTGGGTAAGAGTTTTGAAAAGGTGAGACGTAAGTTTAGAATGGAAACCTTCCGGGGTGATGGATAGAGGAGCTATAGGGAAAGATGATGTTGAATGACGGGCAGCACGGGACAGTTTTAAAGCAAAACAAAAACCAATTTTCGAATAGTTATCGTTTTATTACTATATAAATATATCTAAAAATATACCTAAGCCTATATAGACCTGTTTGATGTGGTAGATAGCAATAATTAAGATCAAATGCAACCCGGCCCTACTGCTTTTACCAGATTCAAGACGATGGGCAACTGAGAGTCGTAAAACTGACTTCTGGGAGTGTAAGGTGAAGCGTAGCCTGTAACGTCGATCTAAAAAATCAAACGACACGCGTGCATTAAAAGCAACTGGAAAAACCCAGGTAGTCGTAAAAACATTAATGACGTCTTTAAAAGTAGCTTTAAGCCTTATTAGGCCCTAATAAATAGTAGGCCTAATGGCCACAAGCGAGGAGCAAGCAATCTGTATTAGGTAGGCCTATTCAGGAATGGAAACTCGTGTAAAATCGTACAGCCTATTCGGTGTTTTAATACCCAGAGAGAGCGCCAGGCTAAGAGATTCGCATAAATTTGTTTTATTATCTATAGAATTATTGTTCGTCCAGTTTTTTACGATGGACAATGCAGACTAGTTTTCCTAATCTCGTCTTCTGATTGCCCAACTTGCATTCGTATCGTATCGTACCTGATCATTTACATAGGGCTTCTCAGTTCTCACATTACTAGCTATTTACACAGTATTCGTTGTGTTATACGATCCGACAAATCAGCTCCCGGCCACGACTGACGCAGCAATTCACTAGGCTAAACGATGACTTAAAGCGTTCGAGGCATTTGATTAATTATGCCAGCATTATGCGTAGAACCTTCGAATGCAGGACCTTCAAATGTCTAGGTATAAAGCTGTAATTATATCTGTGGGCCTGGAGGATCAGGCTTAGGCCTATGTATAATTATTAGATCTGAGCCCCATCCTTATATGGAAGCAGGAAGTTAGGCTATTATGCAACTAAGTCCTAGACTCCTAGGCTAGTCTAGTGTTACAATGAAGAGTCGATGAGGCTGGTCGTTCATCAACAGATCCAGCCTGTTTCGAACTTGACATCATAAACAGAACGAAAATTCACGGTCCGTGTGTCCGTGGGTGGTGTGTGTGTGTGCGTGTGCGTGCGCGTGTGTCATGTGTGCATTAGGTGTGCGTGTGTGTGTAGATGTCTATATGTCTCGTCTATTCTGTTGAAGTCTCATCTGAGAAGGGCCTGCGATGGCAAAATGAACGCGAAGGTCGTTGTTTATATAAGTAAACAAGTTGGCATCCTCCTTCTCAGACCCCGAAGAGCAAACCGCTTGACATCGTAGTAATCAGACCCTAATAGGACCCCCTCTCCCCCAGCGGCCAGGCTGTCAGAGCCATAGTCTGGCACCCTCGGCTCTGGCAAATGTGTCAGGCGGTTAGCCAATTCGGCCAGGCAAGTCACCCAGCCAGCCAGGCAAGTTCCGGGTTTGGGTTCGGATTCTGTCCAGGAAAATCACACGGAATATCGCAAGATGTAGGTTTCGTCTGTGCCCGATTGCGTTAGAACAACGACTAACAAGCGAGCACTGATTCTTTTTGAACGCTATTTTTGGGCTTTGCAAAGTTTACAGCCACAACTCGCAAATCTATACAAATCAATGTTACATTCGATAGACCCGCGTGATTTCATTTCAGCATTATCAGCAAATGAAATACCACAGCTGCTGTGTAAGAAGAAATGGCAACAGTGCTTGAATTGGGAGAAGAGTTATGGTTGCAGCCCGGCTTATTCAGCAAAGGCGTAGACCTAGGGTTGATATCGATCGATCATATTGAAATTCCTTTGGACTCTGCAATGGTCTGAGGGCGTCGGCTTATTCAGCAAAGGCGTAGACCTAGGGTGACAGAAGGGGAAGGTATACCCTCAGAAATGTTAGGTGGAGAAGTGGAGCTGCGTATATCCCCAAATATTTCATAAACATGTCAGAAATATGAAACATTTCTACAGGACTTTATACTGTCCATTCTTTTTGCTGTATCCATGTTCAGGAGCTGACATTTTTCAACCTGCCCCCCAATTTTTCGATCTCTCCAAACCCAGGACTAAGTCTCCGTCTGTGGTATGCAGCCACAAAGCAGGAATGAGTAAAGCGTAGATTTTTCAGGTTTTAAAATATTTTTTTAGATTTACATGTATTTTTGGATTGTAGGTATGCCTATTTAACGTTCGCACACAAGACACAGAGTTACAAGTGAGAAGTAAGCTTACAGGAAACCCTTATAGGCCTACACTGCACGTATAAGATATAGCGTATACCTTCCCAGCGAAAAATCCATGGTCGATTATTATCTGAACTATGAGCAGGAATAATATCACATATTATGCATGGTTGCTATGATTATGAAAACATTACACTTCATCCATCAAAAATGATGGATGAACCTGTGTGACGTCATGTAGGGACGCTATTATCGGTTTCATATTCTGCCAAGGAATCTAGATCTAGATATTAATCTGCTTTCATGTTTCCGTAGCCTACTCTCGTGTGCCTACACTTTACAAAGAAACCGAATCTGAATTATTACGCTTAGTGAAAGGGGCAAGAAGGTTTCTAGTGCACTGAACTTACACAGGTAGATGAAAAACTGCGATTGAGAGACAGAGAAACAGAAAGACAGACAGACGGACAGACAGACGTAGAAAAATATACAAACGTATATAAAAAACATACATACATACAGACAGACAGACAGCGTGAGATAGACAGAGACAGAGAGCGAGCGCGGGAAATATGCTTCCAACCCAACTCATTCGGTGTCTTATAATCGTCAAAATGAATGGCGGTGAAAGGGGTCAAAAATGGAGCGGAAGGAGTCAAAGAATGCGATGGAAGAAGGCCAAAGAATGAGTTAAAGGGGTCAAAGAATGGGGCGGAATGGGGTCTAAGAATGGGGTGGAAAGGGCGAAAAAATGGGGTGGAAGGGGTCAAAGAATGGGGTTGAAGTGAGTCAAAGAATGGGGTGGAAGTGGGTCAGAGAACGGGGGTGGAAGTGGGTCAGAGGACGGGGTGGAAGGGGTCAATGAAGGGGGTGGAAGGGTTCGACAGATTTACATATTACCAGAGATCAATATCTAATGTTGCTGCCAAGATGTTGAACACTGCACAACTGATGACTCATGAAATATGTTAGTTTACTTACCCCTCCCCAACAACTACTCAGCTGCGGGGGTGAGCCCTCTGACAGGGAAAGCACCGAGGTTTTTTAAAAGATATTTTAATCTGTGGCAACTGTATTTTTTGTTTTACTGTAATTGTTCGTGAGGACCTTAATACCGTGACCTCCCATCACGATCCAGCGGTAAAGGATCTCACCCGAACGCTTTATTGCAAAATGAACCAGCTCCAGGCAATATACGGTTGCTATAAAAAAAACTGCGCTCATTTACAGTTTACCACATCGTAATTGTAATCGTACTATATAGACTCCAGACCTTAAAGCGCCACTTGAGGGCACCAGTTTATTTACGAGTGCTTGGTCTTAACGGGTGAATGGTAATTCCCTCTGCGTAGAATCCTAATCTGCCCGTGACTCAAATGATTTCGGTTACAGCTGACAACAAACTTCTCTGTTGTAAAAACCTCTCGTAGTAAAAAGGCGTCTCCCTCGTATCGCTGTCGCAATGAAACTTTCCCATTGTTCTGTGTTAGGCCTATAGTGAACGATCGTTATTGTTCTCAACGATGTTCCTGGACTGTGTATACAACAGCCGCTTTGTAGCCTATAGGTCTACTATAGGGTACTGTAAACGATTGGAACATCAGCAACACGTGTTCGCCCGGACTGTTGCCAAATTGTGTAGTTTTTATCGGGCCTAAGTTAAACAGTCTCGGATCAAATCTCGTGATTATACGACAATCTGTTAACACTGGCTTCCCTTTCCACGAACGACCGGGTCTTTAGATATATCGTCCGTAGATGTGCACTCAATAGTGGCTGCTGTTACACAAGCGATAAGAAAGAGACGACAGACCATCGCCCCTCCTTCTATTGTAGACCTGAACGAATTTACCGGTATTTAATTTACTGGTACCACCGGTATTTTGCCAGTACAGATAGTCAGCTGCAGGAAGCGGGTTATTACACCTGAACACGGATGGACGGACGAACAAATAGATGCATTGTATTGTAGGAAGCGACTTGAGGCTCTTTGTGAGAAGTTCCGAGCTTGATGATATCTTCAGGAAGTCTGCTTCTGATACAAGTAGACCTGCGCGTCATATAAGTAGTATTAAGTACATGTCGTCAATTGACCATAAAAAAATGACACGTATGGTAAAGAAACCGATCCAAAAAGTCAATGAGGGATTAAAGTAAAAACGGGCACTTCTTGTTTAGCAGAAACATAACAGAATTGGGACAATCCAACAGTATCTGCAAATTACTTCAGTAAGCTACCCCAAAACGATTTTGGTGAAAAATTTTCCAATCATACAAGACCTGGTCAAGACTGTCCAGCGTTACCCAAACTGTGGCCCGTGGAGGCGTGGACAGGTGCCGGTGCCCGAGCCCTCAGTTGTCAGATGCCGGTGTCCGAGCCCTTCGTTGCCGGTCCGCTAGGTGAATCAAGAAATAAACATTTAAAAAGTATATATAATATCATTGTCGATTTTATTTATTTCTTCCTGAAATGTTGAAAATTCGCAGTAAAACACCGGCTATCGGTGTGGATGGCAATTGCAGTAACAAAAGAGTTGTCTAAACATGCATTTAAATCAACTTTAATACTCATAGGCGGATTTAACAATTTTCTATGCCACCCCTCCCAAAAATTAAATTGCATTCCGAAAAGAAGAAGAAAAAGTAACAGACGTTGTAGCAGGTTAGAGATACGAGAGCTACTGGTCTGTTTCTATTAAAAAATGAAAATAAATTAAAAAAATTAACTTCATGAGTATATCTGTGCAAACTTTAATGACAGTAAAGCCCAATGATTAAACGTTTCTTCCTTAGTCTATTGGGTTGCTATCAATTTTGGTTTAGATAAAAAAAATATTTTATTCAACTTTTGCCGCCCCTTGAAATGTGCCACCCCTTGTTGGCCTAGTGGTAAATACGGCGCTGTTGATGTATAGGCCTGTTCAAGGAATTGAAAAGGAAAATAATTAATATATATGGGCCACAGTCCGGTTGCAGTGGGAAAATCCTGCAAACTCGCTGACCTTGACAACGTTCCACCCGGTGCGTTTTATCCACCAGCTTACTCGACAATCTGCAGTCGAGATTACTCCACTGTCGCCATCGTGCCTACCCGTTGCAGCAACGGGTAGGCGCGACGGCGGCGGCGCAGGGACGTCTCTCGCAGCGGTAGGAGGAGCGTTTGCATGATTGACAGCCAGCCTACGCTGTGAACAGGCGACTGTCTATATCACGCCTCATCTTGCCTGTCGCTAACGAATTTGGCGCCATTCTGCGAAAAGTGCTAGTCATACAGTCGCCCTCCCTCCGCCGGGCAACAGGTTAAAGGCGGCGATGCTCTGGGCTGAAGGTTTATCTGAATACGTCGCACATCCTGGTTAAAGCGGTCGACTGTGCTAGAGAAAGATCGGTGTGGTAGAGAGACGGATACATTTTTTTGTCTTTGGTCGTTATTATTCCTAGTTGGTCGGTTGTTTGCGCTGAAATATGCTGCCGTCGATGGATCTAGTTGACAGTCTGGTTGACGATTCGAGAGGAGGCACATCAAGCAGCCCTCCTTCCGTGTGGCAGAACTCCATCGCATCCTATCTACTGAACAACATGGATAATATTAACAGCTCCACAAACGCCGACCAGGTCTGTATAAAATGCATCGAGTCAATGCTTGGCCATGTTGGTTAGTAAGGTCAGGTAAATTTAGGTTCAGAAGTTTGACATCGATTTGGGAGAGTGCGATGGTAGCAGTAGAAGTTTCAATTTAACGACACTACTGTGTGATAGCGATCGTTAGCGCGCCCTCCTCCTTTATCGAAGCTTGGGACTGGCACTGTCAGAGTGCAAACAGTGGAGGAGTACGATCGATGGAAGAGGTGAGGACAGGATAAGACAGTTGATGTTAGATTTGGTAAAGTTAGGTAATAACCCATCCCAGTTTTCCGATATCATCTTCAAGGTCGTTTTCTACTCTACTTCCAGCGAAGAGTGTCAGCCTGAAGTAATGGTAATCTGGTCCTGTGTGCTTCTGGAAGTCATAACTGCTACGGTGAAAGAGCCATGACGATTGGGAACATGCAGTGGAAGTGCAGGCATCCCTAGAATGAGCAGTCACTAGTCTCTTGAAGGGAAATGGTCGTGTTCTATAGCAGAAAAAATGATATGTACTGTAACATTAAGATATTTGACGTTTAAACTGATTATAGGGAAGTGTCAGTAATATTATATTTTAAAAGGCATAGATTATAAACTTTGTTTAACTGGTTATAATATTGTTCAAGAGTCGGGGGCCCTTTAAGTTGCTGAGTCCTTGGTCATCTGCTCCCTGTCCCCTCTCGCTTGGCCAGAGCAGCCTGTTTGTCTGTTCGTGTGTGGTGTGGACCCAAGGGAACGAAATTCGGAGACATGACATGGTCTGTGAGAAAGTGAGAGGACTTCTCCAAAACTGGCATAATTAGTGTATTTGTTAAGCACCGCTAAATGACCAGGGCATTGTTGATCAGCTGAAGGTGAAGGACATGCTCAACATCCTACCATTAGTACACAATAATTGTCTTAGAGGCATTGGAGACTTATTCTTAAAACTCAAACCAATCGACTTGCTTCCTTGTCCTGACTATTAGTACCAGCTAAAGAAAGGCAATCAAAGAAAGTCAATTAACTAAATTATTAAGTCCATGTGCCATTTCAATGCTCTTTGGTGGTGGCAATTGCAGTTTAATGACATGAATAACAAAGATCGATAGCGGCGCCCTCCTCCTTTATCCAGGCTTGGGACTGGCAGTAAGTGCTGGCAGTGACGAAGTTGATACTCTTTCATGTCTAGAGCTCTGCTTTGGAATCAAACCATGAATGAGTCTAGATCGACGGGGTGTTGTTCTCTTTTGGAAGGGTGTGTGACAGTCTACATGTCAGGACTGGATATGCAATAATATTTATTTTCCTGGGGCTATAATAGACAACCGGTCTGATGCAAATTTTTCAATAATTCACGTCAGAGGGATGGGCCTTTGAAAGCAGTCTGGCTATGCTCCCATATTGGTTCCTTGAATTTGATAGGTAAACTGACTCATTCTTCATCACCTCTTCAGTCTCACTTGGTGACTTTGTCAATTTGCACCCAGAGCACTCTACAGGGCCTTTTCTGTGTCATACATGAGCCAAGTCATGTGTCAATCACGTCTTAGGCTGAAGAGGATCAAGCGAACTGTGATGGAAATCTCACAGCATGACGAAGTTGAGAAAATTTATTGTAGCTGAGTCAGTTGCTGTTCATTCCATAATTGTATTTCAATCTCTGTATTCGGGATGTAAACCAATTAAGCGTAACTAAGTCACTCTGCCTATTTAAACAGCTGTCGGATTCTTCCCTCAAAGAACACCGCCTTGCCCTTGCTCTGGCAGTGCCAGTACCTAGCCGTGGATAAAGGAGGAGGGCAACACTAATTATCTTCGTTATGACACAATGTCTGTGATTTAACAGCAATTAACAATTAAGCCCACTTACACTGATTGTTTGGTTAGACCTGGTGACCTCCTGATGGGAAATTACTACTGTTACTACTTTTGCTACTATTACTACTGTTGCCACTTGCAATCTTTTCTGTTCTTTGCAACTCTTGCTCTTCCTGTCTGATCTCCCATCATCGACACTACAACCCCACCCATATCCTCAGTTCTGCACACTCGCCTAGTTAGATGTCTTGGCCCCAGATATCACATGAAGCCTATTATACTGAACAACTGCACTGGCTTTCCCACCCATACCCTACACTTGAGTCATATCCACTCTGGAACCTCTCCCTCATAAAAGGTATCCATGTTCTGCCTTCGAATTCTGGAGGACTCCTGTCGTTGATGCAAGAAAGTTTTGCCACAGACTTCGTACAAACAAGAAGTTTGGTTATTTTGCCTTCTTGGTGTAAGGACCCATGGAAAGGAACAGTCTACCAACTTCAGCATGACAGTGCACATCTGTTGGTCAATTTAAATAAAAATTTAAACATAACTCACCTATTGATATTGCACTACAACTAGTAACTACTAATTATTTAGCGTAACTCTCTCTAGTGCAAGTCTTGTCTTCCTACATTGCATTATAACTTCTCTATTGTATTTTACGTTAGTTAGCCTGATTGTTATGTAATGGAATTTACGAATTCAGAGCTGCAATTATGAACACAGATTGTTCAATGGACAATGTAAGCGAACTCGAGATTTACGCCTACAGTGACTCACTCGTTGCGGATTTTATTGTGTTTCCTTCGCACGAATTAATCGACGTAATTGAAGCACAGGTCGGATATAAAAGAAAACACTGGCAGCAGCAAGGGGATGATGATTCATAGGGTCTTGTTTTTGTGCCTCCTTGGAAACTCTAAGCGCTTCTAATGGAACAAGGAGCACGGCATCGTTTTTGGGGAAGTTGGGGAAGTCAGTTGTCTTCCCAAACTGACTCATCTGTTGACTGCCGAATACTGAGAAGGGCTAGGAGCCGCCGAAGGGGCCGGAGTTAGATGGCCTCTGCTTTGTGCCGATTCCTCTTCGGCGGCACGTGCGCTTTTGTGTTTGGCCGCCTCGCCTGCAAGATGTAGCAATATATTTTATCGGATTGGAAAGTTTGACAAGGAAGTGAATGTTGCCTGGGCGTCGAGACGGATCCGCCCTTGCTATGCGGTACCAGGATGTCCTGGGAAAGGTGAATCTGTCCGTGAGCCGAGATGGCAGAGGGTACTTGTCCTGGGAACGATTGCCACGAGATAGCCACGGCTCCAATGCCGCCACACCACTTTACCGCGTTGGAGTGATGGTGGGAGCGGGGCTAGGGGCAGGGAGTGGAGCATGGCTCATCATTCGGTCAGGCTTAACTTTCCGGCGACATGCCAGAATGCCTAGACAAGTGGCTGTACGAGGCGGCTGACATCTGACCTGTCTGGTACCAAACTTCCCACCGGTCTCAAATGCCTGGGCAGTCCCAGACGGACGGACCAACGGACGAGCGACCAGGCGTTGCTGGTAAATCGAATGCATGGTCATTGGATGCGTTTAGTGGTGCTCACAGCCGAGTACGATTAAGTGTTGTATGTGTGTCGACATGCATATTGATTTATAGGAATCTGGAAAAGTGGATCTGATAGCAAGGAACACAAGGGATCTTATCGGTTATGAAGTGAAGACAGTGTTATTTAACATCTCCTCAGTTATCTGGCATGGCTTAAGAATCCTTAGCTATGCGTCACTGTGTGAAGTGGTCAAAAGAATGATAGATGCTTTCCTATGGAGTAGCCATTTTAATTGTATGTTGTCAACTTGTTAGTTCTAGTTAATTATCCATTAATTATTAATCAGTTAAAAACAAGTGAAGATGTTAATATGTCAACGGTATACAGGACCGTGAGTATGCAACGAAGTCCTTGATCTGAAGGCAACCCTTTAAATATCTTGGACCATTTTCTAACTTGGGAATGTTGCTCCTTGTGACTCTGAAAAGACCTCCAGGAGAATAATACAACCACAAGATATTGTCTGAGAAAGGTTTTCTTGTGTTTATGAAATTTGAAGTTTTATAGGTTCCTTCACAAGGTGCACATTTGAGTATGACTTTCTCTGTCTAAGGGGACCAGATCTGTGCCTCAGTTTGAGGAACACAGCGTTCGCGAGTGGGGATAGGTTTGTCCAGAGCAACACAAATGTGGACGAGCAGTGGACAGAAGGTGAAGGGGCAAGGGGATGAAGGCAACAGATTGAGATTGTGTGAGGCCAAAAAATCTTCCTAACCTCTTAACCCAAGACTTGCTTATGAAGACATTTTGTTTTGCCGATGTGAACATTGTACCCTTATTAGATTATGATACTCTATCTCAATTGCCTTATCTTAGCTTAGGGTGATTGTGGAATGCAGATTGATGTTTACAGCTGTAGATTAATTGCGGGAGAATTTTCTGTTTTCAGAAACGAGATGCAGCCATGCAGGAACAGCTTGGCATCTTGGTTCGCGAACTCGTGAAAATCCAGCGAGAGAAGAAGACGAACGACGCGATCGCTCAGCTTGCCCGTCTCCAGCTTCCGCAGCAGGATGAGTCCCACCAGCTGCTGGACGACATACGGAGGCACCTGTCTGCTCCCCAGAAGCTCGATCGAAGCGTGAGCGAACCGTTCCCGATGTCGCAGATCGGTAAGAAATCGATCAACCAGACGCGCTACAAGACGGAGCTCTGCCGCCAGTATGAGGAGAAAGGACAGTGCCGCTACGGGGAGAAATGCCAGTTTGCTCACGGAGACGTGGAGAGGCGCTCGCTCGACCGCCACCCCAAGTACAAGACGGAGATGTGCCGTACATACCACCAGCATGGCTTCTGCAACTACGGTCTCCGCTGCAACTTCATACATGACGAGCGACTGAACGGCCACGGGGCGATCGGGTCCCACAGCGGGATGGGGACCCCGTTGTTGGTGTCGCCCGGAGAGCTCCATCTCGGGGGCGGCGGACCGTCCAGTGGCTCCTCTGGACGCTCAAGCATTCAGGAGCTGAGCCGCAGCATGTCGACTGCTGCAGGATACGCCTCCTTCGCCCCACCCTCGGCCGAATCCCCGACCTGCAGTTCCGTCCCTAGTCCATTCGAAGGTCATCTTTATTCTCTGGATCCTGTCGTGTGTGCCGTGAGGATAAGTGGATTCATTCCACATGGTGCAACCACGACACCTCTACCGACAGCTCTACCGGCTGTTGAGGAGCGACCTAGGGGTCGTCCGATCCTTTCTCGTTCGGTTTCTGCTGCAGTTCAGTCTGGGGTTTGTGGTATTTCGGGCCGTATCGCCAGTCCAGAGGTGTTTTGCTTTGACTACAGTTCATTTGCTTCGTGATTTTCCTGAGTTGTGCAAATACATTTGCATACTTTACTCTACCGTCAACAATATATAGCACGCTCATGTGTTCCATAGGTGCTTTGAAGGTAAATGCAGAGAAATTTATGTCTTAGTTCAAATCTGAACGGTGAATTGTCGCTGAAACGTGGTTTCTGATTTTAGCAGCTACTTTTTGTGCCAGAATAGCGTAAGGTTTTTGTTCTGATCTCCCTGTCCAGAAGTTTTAATTGTTTTATGCATCCTAATTTAGGTGAAATGCCTTGAAGATCATTTTACCCTGGAGCAAATATTGAAGGAAGATCTGAAGCATCTTCTTGCTTTACTATAATTGTTTAATTAATGCAAGCATTGAATAGTCAGTGCAGGGACTCTTTAACTTGTTCCCAGGATGCCAATTTTTCAAGCCTGGGAGTCCTAATGAAAGACTGTCCAGCCATTGATTAGCCCTCATTTGCCGGCAGTTGACAATTAGTATCCTAGCCGAGTGTCCCTTGAGCATTTGCAATCCCCTTAATGGAGTGTCCCTTAAGCATTTGCAATCCAGGCATCTTTGACATGGGTACAATGCTTTCAAGACAACAGGCTGTTAGAATCAGCTACTGCTTGGATGGTCACAGTTGTCACAGACTGCATTTCAATTGTTGCCTACTTCTAGACAGTTATGTGTAATTAGTAATTGGCAGTATTTATCATGGTATTGTCTGCAATAGCATTGGTGAATATTCTCTTTCATCAGACATATTATGTCTGCAAGCATGCGAATATCCTGGCCAAATTAAATACATTAATGCATGCTTTATTCAGGCATCACTCTCCTTACAAGAGTGTCAGTTTTCAGTATTAAGTAGGTCTTTCAGTTTAGTGATGTATGGGAAGTCTTCACTGGTAGGACTGCTGAATCCAGTCTGCGTTATTTAAACTGCGCTGTGCCCAGCAGCCTGCTTATTGTATTTGGCAGGGTACTTAAAAACTTAGCTGTTTTTATTGGTTTTCAGATCTGTTCCTTTGTTTGGGTGTCCTTATAATTCGACCTGAGATGTTTAAACACAGACCATGCTCATTTTTTATGAATGTTTACAGTTTTGCAATGGTATTCAACGCCTTGACTATCTCGATTGTAAGTTTGATTTCGTTTTCAAGTTTCAAAGGATCACATGTCTAACTTGCTTCAAATAGGAAATCCTGCAGATGCGTCCATGATAGCATTCTCTCCGTTTAACTCATATGATGCAAATCCTTGGTGTAAACCTTGTAAAAACAAAAACTTTTCTATTGTAATTATTACAGATATTGCAAAGATTAGTTATTGTCTGGTGCATAAAAAAACTTGTGATAATTTGATGTTACCATTTACAGTGGTGAGGCTAATTCTTGTACTAAGACAATTTGACTGTTATTTATCACAGCATTTTCGGTTTTGTATCGGAGACCTTGCACATGTACAGACAGTTAGATCGTTTCCTTTCGGTTTTCGTCTGCTGCTCCATCGGTTACCATAAAATCGAAGTCGTAGATGTCATACTGGCCTGCCAAATTCTATTTCTCCAAATATACAAAAAGTTCTGCTTTTGATCTGTGCTTTTTCCATATGGACTGAAGACACAATAAATGTAAAGACAGTGGTGATGCTGAGAATTAGTTTAAGACTGATATTTCTTTAATTCTTAGTGTTTTTACAAGTGTATAGGTATCAGGCATTTTAGCATAGGACCGATACTATCGTATTGTTGAGTTTGGAGTTTAAGAGCCCAAATTTTCTGTTTCCTTAATGCAGAACTTCATTGAATATGAATAGCTATTGCTTAGTCAAATCTTTAGTCTGATATTCACAGTTTTAATTGCTTAAATGAAAACATCTTTGGTTTATTACCTGCCTGCTGGAAGAAAATGTTTTGTTGTGAATTTGAGTTTCATTTTTGCCAAGTCATGAATATTTAACTCTGTAATAATAATAGTAATATTAATGTAGTTTAGTGTTCTTTCTCAGCACAACCTTGGCACTCAATGTGCCTTGATTATTATGTTACACTTTACGGACTTTACGAAGCTATCGTATTGTATTCCTAAGTACTGGTATTTAAACTGTATATATATTTTTTAATAGTTATTTAAAGAAAACCTTTACAGAATAATTTTATACTGGCATTTCGTCGTGTTCCTGGTGTTCGTTCCACGAGTGTTTGGCAAATGGATTATTACTTTAATCTGGGTTTCACGTAAAATTAGTCGCAATTGTAAGCTCCAATTTTTAAAGCCCTGCTCTAACGCTGAGCGTGCGGCGCTCATCTACTCGAGCGCTGATGTGTAGAGCTCTAATGATGTTGCATTCTACTGAGATTACCGTAACTTTCATAGCTCAATTACAATTTGGGATCCAACTGCCAAAACTGTAATAAGATGTATTTTAAGGTGATGCATTTTAAGTTGTGTTGTGGGTGCTGTTTCTCGTGCCATTGCTGTGGCTTCAGTCCTCTCCTTGCGACAACTTGTACTAAGACAATTTGACTGTTATTTTTTATGGCATTTTTGGTTTTGTTAAGAACATGTAAAACCGTACGCATGTACAGTCTCGATTCTTGTCGTGGTAGTCATTTTGTAACCAGAATCTGGTAAAAAGGATGAATGCATATTTCTCAACGACATTGCAGGTTATTTTTATTTAATTTTACTTAGCTTTGTTTTCTAAATTATTAATGCTTTGACTATAATTTATTAAAAGGCGCGATTATACGTAACTGCATTGTCAGCAGGTATTGCGTAGTATTTTCTAGTAAGTTTGTGTTTGACTACTTAAACTATTTGTGTCTTAAAGAAGTTTGGATGACGAGAAGATTTGAAGGATGCCGGCGTTAGCCAATAGTTTTTGTGTTTGATAGACAATTATGCGTATTGTTGTTATCATGATAATGATGACATTGGTAGCAATGATGTTGATTTTCAAATCTGACAATTTTGGCTAATTGTTCTAAAATCTATTTGATTGGGGTAACAGAGCCATGTTATGGTTTTAGTGAGTATTGCTGAAGGTGATATCTACAGTGTAGTTTATGATAATGATTATCAGTGCTTTTTTTCTGGCGGAACGTGCCAGAACGGTGTTCCAGCATCTTTCTTCCAATTAATAAATAATAGAAATGGTAATTGTGCAAAAGCTCTGGAATTTGAAATAAACATTTACAATTTCAACTTTTTACATTCTAAAATGAAGATTGTGATCATTGTGTCCTATCAAATTCATTTTATTTGGTAACTAATTTTAGCATCATAAATTTCTTTTGACAATAGGGCCTACGGAAGCGTTCCAGCACATTTTTCCATGCGTTTTGGAACCTTTTTCCCTAGAAAATAAGCACTGATGATGATGCCATGGGTGATTCTTGAAAAGTGTGCCTTTGCTAGAGATTACGGACTTTTTTCATTTAAAATCTGCCTTTGAGATGTGATTAGCAGTGCCTTTGCTTGACCGTTAATTAAGGTGGTTAATTATTACAAAGCCCTTTTAAGAAATGTGGTCTTCCTGTCATCTTGCCATTGTCATTATACTGCCAGCATTCTGGACATTCCTAATGTGTGCTGTTTGATCATTCCCTTTAAGATTAGTTTGCCTACCATTTGCCTTTTTTCAACAGGTTTTCTTCTGGATCATAAATAACGAAGAGTCGCCATTCCTATGTGCTACCAAAATTCAAGTCAAATAGCTTGTGATACATAAGGATTTTTGTTGCATTTTTAAAATCTGACTTCATGCCTCTATTTCAGACAAATTTCCTTCTGGTTTAAAAACTATGACTCTGGAAACTGTCTTGGAGTATGTGGTCCATGTTGTTGATTTAAGCTTAAATTCATCCACTCACTTTGAGATCCCATTTAGCGTCAAGACCTCCATTCTTGACTATGTTTTTCAGAACATTTTTCCAACCATTCATCCTAGTTGATAAATTATGCTTCTTCTGCTATTCATGTTAAATCTGGTGCTATATAAATCAAGTGGTTCAGTATCATGTTCTAAAAGAGTTTGGGTCGTGTGTTTCAATTTCCTGACGGCATTTGTGCAAGAGGACTTATTTTTGTAGCTGTGACTCCGTGCAATTGTAAGAAATCAAAGTAAACATGTTTGTATGTTCGGTGGTGACTAATGAACAAGTTAACGTCTGCTTAGAATATTAACGTTATTCAATTTTTGTAATTTATGCTTCAGTATTTTTAAGGTTTGTGCTGAACATTTCGTATCAACTTGTTTGTTTCACAAAATCTTTGCAATAAACATTTGAATATTGTATTTGTTTCAGTGTTGTCTTTAACACTTCTTCAGCTGATTCATGACACTATAGTGTCTAGTGTAGTGTTACTATAGTCTAAGGTCTATATTGTGTCACTAGTATCTTGTATAGTGTTACCATAGTCTAGTGTATATGTTGTGTCACTAATGTCTAGCGTCTAATATAGTGTTACCGTAGTCTACGGTATACAAGTGAGTAGTACAACTTTATATGGATGGAAGTGGGCGATAGATAGGTTGTACGTACTGAGATACCAACATTCTTGGCAATTTTTGCGGATATATTTTTAATGTGCTCTTTCCATGTCATGTGTTGACCTACAAGATACTCCCTGAAATTTGGTCGAGACTACTTGGAAGATGGGGACGCCGTTTAAATTATGAGCAGCGTCGGACTTTCCGTGGCACCCATTTTTATGTGGGATTTGAATATAATGAAGTTCGTCTTGTCTAAGTTGAGTGTCAGCTTATTTGCACAAAACCAATCCGCTATAGTTGCCAGTTCAGTATTAGCAGTCTGAATTACCGAAGAGACTGGCATACAAAAGTCCCAACTGGACAGAGCCTTAGTAACATGTCGGTACATTGTTTTTGAAAGGTACTACGTATTTAGAAGCATTCATACACAGAGGCGTCCAGATAGTGGGGGGGGGGGCTGGAGGCAAATGCCTCCAATTTCAGGTAGGAGAACAAATTTTACATCTTGGGGCGATGGATATCTTGCCTACTTGGGACTGGGGCGGGCGGGTTTGGCTCCATCACTCAGAGGGGTATTAAAGCCCCTGTTCATGCATATATAAGGCAGACATATTATATACCCATACATACATGCTTCTGTGTATGCATAGTCTAGTGTCTTATATACCATACAACTATACATACATGCTCAGTGATGCTCACATACATTTGTGAGGTAAAGGGGAAATCGAAGACCTGACGTGGGGAGGCGTTTCACTGTACTCTGAGTACAACTGATTTTGTGGTCAGCAGCAAGCTCTCCAGATCCCCAATCGAGGTATTGGAAAGATTCCGGGTTCTTTCCCAGCGAAACCCGTTGTATCGTTTTCCATGTGACATTTCATGCTTTAGAAGTTTAGAGAAATCCCATTCGGACCCAAACGTCGTCAAATAGTCTAAGCCACTTACGCCTTCTAAGGACTTCTTTTGTGTCGGTCATATAAAGAAGAGGCCGCTTATGTACGTTGTGCGGCACTTCAGCTTTGAAGTTATATATGCTCTGAACATAGAAGGACTAGAGTTCAGCAATGTCTAATATACAGGTTATCAGTAATCGTTATATTGACCTACACAAAGAGTCTCTCTCTCTCTCTCTCTCTCTCTCTTTGTATGTCTGTCTGTCTGTCTGTCTCTCTGTATGTCTGTCTGTCTCTCTCTTGTGTGTGTTGGTGTGTGTGTGTGTGTGTGTGTGTGTGTGTGTGTGTGTGTGTGTGTGTGTGTAGGCGTGTGCGTGGATAGTTTCTTTGTAGTTGTTAGTCAAAATCTGCCAACGGCAGCAAGCAAGAACTTCGTCATGAGGTTGAAATCGCTGTCATCGTCACGATATTCTCTCCGCTGCCATCGGGTCTTGAACAGACCTAATGAATTTAACTTTAAAGTGACAGCTCCTAATATCCCAAGGATTTGTTGTTTCGATGAGGTAATGCTAAGCCTTGTGTGTCGGTCGAAAAATCCTTCAACATCCTTGATCAGGCGAGCAAGTACTAGAGGCCAATAAAGGTCATCAGCGTACGTCATTCTCCTCCTTCATCCAGGCTTGGGACTGGCACTGCGAGAGCACGAACCCTGGCGGATGTTGTTCGAATTGTGTGTGATAAGTTTATTTACCGACGTATCCATGACAAGGATGGTATGCGTATCGCAGATGTTAAATTAAATATAGTCGTTTTTATAAAGGTTCTTTTGTAGCTTGTACGGAAACGTGCTAGCCCGAAATACAAATCTTTTATATGAGCCACTTTCTGGATGATTAGTCACTTCTTTGGTTGCCTCCAAAATAACGAGAGCTGTAGCCTACGTATTAGGTCAATTGTTTGAAACTTGAAACATCCTCATCAGCACTCCGTGGGAGATAGCGCGCGATCTTGTATAGGCGTTAAAATCATTAACGCTTAATGAGTTCTAATTCATTAATCTACCAGCCAATAAAGGCTAGCAGACCCAGTCCCCTATCTCTACGCATCGCGGCCTTACCTTCCAACTTCCCGAGAAAGAGGGAGAGAGTGATAATAACACAAACCGTTCCTGGCATGCACACTAATGAGGCAGAATTTCGATTAGAAGGGAAAGAGTTGGTAGATTGTGAGCAGAATTTTTCCGAGAGATGGTCTGTTTATGAACCAACAAGCAGCTGTGGCGGACAGGCCACAAGGCTTGGATTAAAGAATTTGTTCGTAAATAATCGGCTCGCCATGGCGCTTAATTTGCGTACATTTTCTTACAGTGTTGGTATTGGAGGGAAGACCGATTGGCGGTTTGTAGTTCTGTGCATAGCGTACAGATGCATGAATCGGGTTGAGTATAGCCTGACATGCGGTGCGTCGCTTATATCGTAGAGTGGTGACGACTGCTCTGCATTTACGGTGCATTGAATTCTTTGGTTAGCGATTATTACCGCACACCCGTGTGGTCGGTGAGCGTTCGTTCAAAGCCTGGTTCACGGCAAGTTGTGAAAAAAATATAGTTGCGGAAGAGAGGGCGTCCAAAAACTAGTCCGAGCTACAGCCGAGCGTCTGATGTTGAGACCGACTCCGCCGATCTGATAGGGCTGGGGCCCCACCCTGTTATCGATCGCGAGAAAGTCTGCAGCCGATTGTGAGGTTGCTTCCTCGGGAAGATCCGACAGTGAAATAAATAAATCACAGGTCTGTGTAAAGACCGAGTAAAGACCGGGTTAGCCGTTCGTATATAACGAGAGAGGCCTCGGCGGCCGACAGAGAGATAGACTGGGAAAAATCCCCGGCCGCGCAGACCGTGAGAGTAACCAAATATAAATGTTGGCTACCTAGACTGGTCAGAGTTAATCCTGACGTTTTCCAGCAGGTTGTTGAATACGTGAAAGTTTCGGGTGGCCGCAATCGAAAGTTCCAGTGGCCGAGACCGAGAAAATTAGGGTGGCCGCTAGAGATACAAGCCGGCTAGATTCCCGTAGTAGCAACCATACAGACCGAGAGAGAGGCCGGTGGAACCGTTGGCAAATACGAGGAAAGTTTCCCAGTGGATACGCTCGATAAATACGGGGAAGGTGACCCCATTGGTGCTTACGACGATTACAAGAAACGGTCGTGACTGGTGCCGAAGACCTCAATAATTGCGAGTGTTTCCTCATATTCTTTTCCCTGTAATATATATACTTGGCTACCTAACGTGGTCATACTTACTCCCGCGGTCTTCCGTGGTTTTTTTACTTGCGTGTCTAATCGCAACAATATCTTTAATCGCGGTTTCCCCGCGATATCTCTTCTTGATTGTATTACGGTTTTTCAATAAATATTCTTCTTGGCTACCTAACGTGGTCATAGATACTCCCCGGGTTTTCCGGAAGTCTCAGTATATATTACGGTGTTGGTGGACAACTGCATAACGCAGAGGACGGTTAATCGTGGTGCATGATAATTTATACGCGTGAGGCCGGTATGCCACAGACGGACATGGAGCGAGAGGTACATGGTGAGTGGAAGGTGCGATATCCGGTGGATAAGTGTCTGGGAAAACCCGACGTTAAGATCAGTGACCAGTATTGTCCATGGCAAAGTGACGAAGGAACTTGTTACAAATATTTCTGCTCTCCGGAACAGGGAGAACGTTTGATGCCCCCTGTTGGCGATTGTTTAAGAGTTACGAGATGTAGAATGATACGACGAAGCTCAGGTCAGGGAGAGAGAAAGAGGAAAACGTCTCTAAGCGGGCAAACAAGAAAGGGAAGACTCCGGTCGGTAAAAGAGCGAACCTGTTCTGAATAAATCCTCAGGACGTTGCCCATCCGGCGACCGCGGAAGAGATAGAGTCTGATCCCGAGACAGAGTCATATACTGTTGCCTCTTTTAGAGAAACGGTCAACCCCGATTCTCCTCCGACAGTCACTGCTACGATAGGCAGAGATGGAGAACAGTCAGGCTATACTAAAAATCGACTTAGAAGTGACTCGAGTGGCTCCAGACACAGAAGAGGGCTGAAGCCGACACCGTTGCGCGACCTGGTAGCGTCCGAACTGTGTACGCCACACAGCTAATTAGCTGTTCATCGCCTGTTAATAAGCTGGGTTTATTTAATAGCAGCAGACACGGTTTAATAACAGCAGACACTTGTATAATTATTTTTGACTCATGAGGTCAGTAGGCCAACGCTCACATGCAGACTCAATCGATCCAGTTACAATAACAGCGAAAGTGGTTTATAGCTGTGAATATTTCTGTGGCTTCCAGTCAATAGTGTCTAATGCAAGCCGCAATGACAGTGTTCAGCTGTCAGACAGTCTATGACATTAGAAGTGTCTGCTGCAATTCGTGTGGCTTGTTTCGCCTCTGTCCTGTAATAGGCTAAATCTCTTCACCTCAAGGGAAGGAATGGGACGCTGGAAAAGCAGGCAAAGAGACTCTCAGAAAGTTCAAGAGAGTTGACAGTCCTAGTACGAAGGACGACAAAAAGAGTGAAAGAAGATAAAGAAATCGAAATGAGAAATCGAGTGCGCGGAATTTATGTGGGTGGGCCTGCATCTGGTTTGGCGACTACATTACCATATACCGCGCGAGGCAGATCAGCGAATAAAGAAGGATAAAAAACGGACGGTCCAGGCAATCATGCCCCTTTTGATGTTTAGAAGTTAACGTCGATGGTCTTCCTTGGACTGAAGCTAGAGGTCTCATCTGGATCTATCGCTAGTTAGAACTCGCCTAGGGTCAATTTCGCCCCCACTTCCTAACCCTCTGGACCCGCCAGTGTCAATGAGTGCTTCAATATTAGCATGATTTACACAATGTCTATTTAAGTAGGTCATTGATGGCAATTACCTTCAAAATGGCGTCGCTCAGTAGGTCATTGAGTACAGATGCAGCACATTACATTATAAAGGCACATTTAAAGCGCATTATTTGACACAGGTCAGTGAGGTCGTTGCATTAAATTGTACCAATGACATAAGTCAACGAGTGCAATTATTCGACAATTACGTTACAACATATTACGTAAAACGGGTAATTAGCCCACATGAAACTCATTAGACTGCAAAGATCGGTAACGTCGTTAAATTAAATTGAATGGTCAGTGAGTGCAACCGAGTTATTTGGGTCAGCGCATGGAAATGATCGCATCACGTGGGCAGAACGGACCAATGTCTGTAATGGTGACATAATATGCGGCGTGTTTGAATCGAAAATTAGTTTTGGAGACATCCTATTGTTAAAGTTAAACTAGGATCGCTTTCGAGGTCAACCGTGTCAAAAGCAACGAAAGCCACCTCCGTTTACAGCTCATTCGTTATAACAAGCATTTTCAGACTAGGCATACTGTTGCATCCCATGTTTCGACAATGATTTTGCTGTTGAAGCTTCTCAGCCGAATTATACGTCACCCATATCGTACCATAATCTTTCTAGGTGATGTTAATTATACCGGATGTGGGCGTGATTACAGGAAGAAGGTATAGGCTAAGACAGTCAGCTGTGTAGGCGATACAAGTAGAATTCTTCCAATGTTTGCACTATGACAGTGCCAGTCTCAAGCCTGGATGAAAAGGAGGGTGACGGTAATGTTCTCTGTTATCAACTTATGACACGGCGTCGTTAAACTAACTCTTAGCTGCTGTACATTATGGGTTCCAACTGCAGTACATGGTTAGAGACTAATACAATCACCCTCTCAACACCCCTTCGTCTGTCTCTGTCTGTCTGTCGCTCTGTCTCTGTCTGTTTCTGTCTTTGTCTCTCTATCTCTGTCTCTGTCTGTTTCTGTCTTTGTCTCTCTATCTCTGTCTGTCTGTCTGTATCTGTCTCCGTCTGTCTCTTTCTCTGTCTGTCTGTCTGTCTGTCTCTGTCTCTGTCTCTGTCTCTCTCCGCCTCTAAGTTCATCTGTCTTCCTCCGCGATAAGAGATGCGTGTCTTGTTTACGACACGAGGAGGCAATGAGTCGTCATCTTCTGTTGGTGGGTGGTTGTGGTACTGCTGCTGTCAGAAGATAAGGAACCGGATATTCACTTCCGGTGGGTCATGGGTGGTGGTGCCAGACCCGACCCGACACCGCAGTCTACCTGCCATAGACGCCATTGCTTTGATTGCCATTCATCTTTTGCATACAAATGATAAACATATATAACAGAACGGATACACCGTATATGTGTGTACATATATATATATGTACATATATATATATATATACAATATATATATTATATATATATATTATGTGCGTGGGTGTAAGCAGATGTATATAGTTGTATGTAGGTGAGCATGTGTGTGGGGTCCTATTGTCAAAAAGAAGCAGAGGTCGGCTTATGAGATTTCCTGGGATTCTAAAGGAGTCCGCACTTAATCATTGCCATTGTAACTGAAGCTGGGTGGTTCAACTCAACTTCTCTGACCACGGCAAATCGGGACACTGTGTGTATTTATGCATGTATATGTGTATGATGAATATGTTGGTGCAGTAAGTTCTCTAACAGAAACTGCTATGATCTACGCGACAATAGCTCAACTACGCCTTTGTACCGAAAACAATGGACCCACAGACAAACAGCTCAGCGATACGATAAACAGAGCGTCCGTCTGTGCTTGCGAAAGCGATCCTAGTTTAACTTTAAACGCCTGGAAATAGATGGCTGGAGGACACGGCGGAAACAGAGCGTAGTGTCGAATGGGTCTGAAAGACGTTAATTACAATTTAATTAAGTTATCAGCGAGACGGAGCAGCCGAGGCTTCGTTCGCCCAGCGAACCCGATAACGCGCTCATAAACAAGAATTGCGCCCCATTAAAATAATCAGACCTCGTTTTCCCGCAGAACCGCAGCGCTTTGATAGTGACCCCCTCAACCAACGGCCACTTCTAAGAGAATCTCCCTCATCCCGATTTGAGTCGGCTCTTTATTTTGGTCTTCGAGGGAGTTCGCCGTACTCTGACAGTGCCAGTTCCAAGGCTGGATTAAGGAGGATGGCGACGCTAATGATCTATGTTATCCCAAAGTGTCGTTGAACTGCAACTAAGGCAAGCTTACTATACTGGTTCATATGCCGACTTACGCATTCAAAGATTTGAATTCGGGGCTAGAACGGCACGTACACAGGGACCAACAATGGGGTGGCAAGCTTTCAATTCAAGTAGCGTTGGGGAATTTATTGGAAATGGACATGGTCGAGTCTTTGCGGTCGGTACGGAAGAGCTTTCTCTTACGGCCCGTAGACGAATGCCAGCACTTACAATTTCAGAAAATCAATCAATCAACCAATGCAATTAATATAGCGCTCCTTAAAGGTAACTATTCAGATGCACTCTCGACAAAGGCATGGTCAAAAAGGAAAGTTTTGAGAAGTTTATAGAAAGAGCCAGACAGGTCGCGCGGGAGAGAGCGCCGGTCAGATGTGTGAGGTTGTTCCAAACACTGGGCCCAACAATTGCGAAAGCTCAATTCAGTCTGGTGGCAGTGTGGGCATGTGGAACCACAAAAAAGTCAATTCGTACAGGATTTTCTTACAAGAGTTTTGATATGTTGGGGAGGAAGAAAAAGTCGTTGTCTTACAGCAATATTATCAAATAATATTAAATCTTTAAATCCTCAGATTTCGAGTAAGCACGAAAAGCGTGATTTTCAATGAGCTACCAAATGACTTAAAGGGTGAAATTATCCTAAAATCATTGTCATCTTAATAGATACTGAGGTAACATTTAGGAACCCATATAACAGTATTGCGTAGGACCCCAAAACACTACAGTAGATTCGGCTCTGCATCCCTACAAGGGTATGAAATTATGGCACCCATTAAGTCCTAACACATGCATACGATGTTTAGGTGTGGCGCTCCGCGTGTAAAGTGTACACAGCAACGTTAGCGCCTTCAAGAGGTCCCTATCAGGCGCTATATAAATAGCCAGATACATACATATATATATATATATATAAAGTGATGCATACATGTGCATATGTATATGAAAGATAGGGGTTCGTATCGTTATATTATGTGTTTATATAATTATACATGTGCTGATGCCAAGGGCATGAGCGTAGGCGGATTGTTTTCCCTCACAGGGCAACAGAAGGGGAAGAGGTTGCCCTCTACTCGTTCCTTGCATAAAGGATGGCACTATATGCTGGTGGTCGCCGCCTTCCATAAAAGGGATAGTCTCAGTTGCCGCTGCTGCTGCTGCTGCTGCTGCTGCAACACCGTGTCAGCATCCGAGATGGCAGTGATGGAATGTGCGTGGGTCCCCGAGGGTCAAGCTCTGTTGCTTTCCCACGCACTCGCCTTCCGCGGTAACTTCACAAAGACAAATCAGGCTTATCAATCACGTCCAGCGAAAGAACACAGAGACACAGGTCTCTCTGTACTCATTCGATAATGGAGTGTGTGTATGTGTGTGTATGTGTGTGTATGTGTGTGTATGTGTGTGTGTATGTGTGTGTATGTGTGTGTATGTGTGTGTGTATGTGTGTGTATGTGTGTGTATGTGTCTGTGTGCATGCTTGCGTACATGTGCGCACGCTCTGGCATGTGTGTGTGTATGTGTGTTTGTAGATGAGTGTGTGTGTGTGTGTGTGTGTGTGTGTGTGTGTGTGTGTGTGTGTGTGTGTGTGTAAGACACAGAAATACAGACAAACTCATACAGACATACATTCAGACAGACAGGTGGACAGAGAGAGAGAGAGAGAGAGAGAGAGAGAGCAAGAGAGACAAAGCTAAATCTATGGAGACGGACAGACGGACTTGAACGTGACTTCATCAGATGTTCTACCGATGAACGAACGATTACCACAGTCTCTCAATCATTACTCACTACCGTCCGTCGCTGGGGTCAACTGGTCCAAGGCAACCATTGCTACTGTCACAATATAAGATCGAACCAGATTGCCACGATAACTTCCTTCAGCGTTCCGTACCCTGCCAATGGAGGTCCCTGTCTGGGCTCAACCAGCGTCATTGCTGATGTTGAGCATCTCTTTAGAGAGAGACGCAGGAAAGCCGAGAGAGGCAGAAGGCATCGAAATCATAATTATTTTCGACGCCAGTGTCGGGTTACGTAACTTCAAATTTCGCGCCACCTCATGTTATTGCTTGCGCCCTCTGGGGCCTCTGCTGGTTAGAGGCTGGGGCCTCTGCTGGGCCTCTGCTGGGCCTCTGCTGGGGCTTCTAGGGTCTGATTGAAGCCACTTTAACGCATAAATTATCTGTTCTAAGCGAAAAATGACTTCGATATGGGAACAATGCGAACGAGAATAGGATTATTTTGTGGAAAGGGATGGTTTTAGAGAGAGAGACAGACAGACAACAGACAACAGACAGACAGACAGACAGACAGACAGACAGACAGACAGACAGACAGACAGACAGACAGACAGACAGACAGACAGACAGACAGACAGACAGACAGACAGACAGACAGACAGACAGACAGACAGAGACATAGACAGACAGACAGACAGAGACACAGACAGAGACAGACACTTGGGCATGATGGGATTGGTTGGTTATACAGTATTCTAAATGACTTCATGAAACAGGAAAGACTACCACAGGACTATAAGAGAGTGAAATACTGGCGTTATACAAATAAAAAGGAGATGTTTTATGGAGTGTGGGTATTACAGAGGAATAAAATTACTAGAAGTTGGACTGAAGGTGTATGAAAATGAAAAACTGTGGTCGAGAGACGTCTTAGGGAAATGCTTGAGCTACATGACAACCAGCTCGTGTTACTTATCTTCTCATCGATAGTGTACGCCGTACGGTCACTCAACTCTCAAAATAAAACCCGACCTCGTGGAAATTTGAACCCCCGGCCTCTCGGTCGCCAGTTGACCAGCGCTCACCTCGGCACTGTTGTTAGATACACGTTG
Organism: Bimastos eiseni; assembly: GCA_959347315.1. Classification (NCBI taxonomy): domain Eukaryota; kingdom Metazoa; phylum Annelida; class Clitellata; order Crassiclitellata; family Lumbricidae; genus Bimastos; species Bimastos eiseni. The sequence continues at coordinate 26,764,050 of OY365814.1, read as the reverse complement.
TCACGGCACGCACCTGCTGTTGACGGTTACCTCAGTTGAGGCTCCCATATCAACGGCGAATAGGAAAGGTCACATAGGGGTCACCTGTGACGTGGCATTGAATATTTCAATGACGCCATGAATAAAAACTTTCTGTTGGTGTTACTGAAGGTTCTCCTCATTGGCTGAACCTAGGTCTGGTGAGCCTCCGAATCTGGAAGGGGCGCTATATAAATTCTATCAATAGATGGATGGATGGATGGACGGATGGACGGATGGATGGATGGACGGACGGATGGACGGATGGATGGATGGATGTACCATAGGCCTACTCTCTTTAGCATCGTCAGTATTAAACGTGGGGCTAAGGGGTTACCTGTAGACCTGTATACCCCACGTTTTTGGCCTGGAACGCTCTAGAAATATAACACTTCTCACATTAAGAACAAATTAGCCCATTATAAATATTTGATCTTCTCAGGAGAAGACCTTCATTTGAGTTCTACGACTGAAAACATCACCGTCACCAGCACTAGCACCAGCAGCAGCAGCATCGTCGTCGTCGTCGTCATCATCAGCGTCATTGTAACCGTCATCGTCATCATCAGTAGCAGCACCAGCAGCATCGTCGTCGTCGTCGTCGTCATCATCAGCGTCATTGTAACCGTCATCGTCATCATCAGTAGCAGCACCAGCAGCATCGTAGTCGTCTTCGTCATCATCATCATCGTCATCATCGTCGTCGTCGTCATCGCCATCGTCATCGTCATCGCCATCATCATCATCATGAGTGCGTGTAGGTGTGTGTGTGTCTGTGTGTCTGTATGTGTGTCTGAGTGCGTGCGTAGATCTGTATGTATATGAGCTGCGAGTGGTCTGCGACCCGTTCTTCGTTCTGCCTTCAGCATGGAACAATCTCAAATCGTCTTTCATTATGCGTTTGAAGACTGGTCGTGCGATTGTGGTCGAACCCCCTTCGAAGGTCATCGGGGTCAATTAACCGACGTCGTTCCTGCACTCAAAGATGGTTTCAAGACCCATGCTCCTCGGTGTAAGGGTCATCTCCAGAGAATGCGGGACTTATCGTCCCTGGACCCCCGACTAAAACTCCCCCTCGTTCTTTGATCTGCGCCAGTGGCCTTTGATACCCCTTAGACTCCTTGACCCCTTTGGGCTTCAGAATGGAATCAATGATCGCAGACAATATCAAGGAAGCTTAGAAAACGAGATATGACCATCAACACGGGTCAGCATCGCTCCAGGGATATGACACTCACAAACAAACACACTCACACATACGGACACAAATACATACGCGGGCATAGACACAGAGGTACACACACACGCCCGCGCAAGAACACACAAACACTCGTTTACTATAGTAGCAGTACTCATGCCTGTACCCATGCAGTCAACCAGGCTCCAGCGCCTTTTGAGTGCACTACAAAGAGTCTTCCTATCGTCAGAACGAAGCGTTAGAATTCTAATAGTTATGTGAAGGTCCGTTTAACATAAGAAGTTCTCCACTTACATGCTCACTCTCACACCAACTCGTGAGGTCTGGGCAACGAATTCCCAGCAACGAATGACAGTTGATGCGTATCGTTACAATCGTCGTCATTAAAAATCAGTTTTCATTAGGTCAATTGTGGCGCTTTGCCAGATTGGTTAGCGCGGTCGGCTTTAAACGAGGAGAGTTGGCCTATGGGTTTGCCCCTCGTCAGATGCGATTATTGTGCAGGGACCTTCAGCAAGTTTTTCGGGCACAATAGCTCTGCAATATAACTGCAATGGCGCTATCGCAATATCGAGGCACGCGAGCAATTCTGAACTATCGGAGAAATATGGAAGAAGGGCGGTATTAAGAGCAGTTGTATCGTATTGTGTTTTGCATTGTTTTGTATTGCATTGTACTGTATTTTGCAATGTATCTTATTGTCGTGTCTTGTCTTGTCTTGTCTTGTCTTGTTAAGTACTGTATTGTATTTTGCATCTGTATTGCATTCTTTGCAATCCCAGTGCATTGATCCTCCTAAGATTCGATCCTCTTTCATCAGAACCTCTAGTCTTCTACCCCCACAGTCAGACAGTCGCCTTTAACTGCATGACTGATGTACACCGCGACATCTTCCACAGTTTCTATTTGCCCTGGGGTAGCAGTGACTCGGGTGCGCTTCCGATCCAAGGTGCGGGAACCTTGGCCCCTCCCGAGCTTGCTCACTGGGAGGGGCTCTTTGAAGGGGCACGGGGTCGAAGGCGCCTGGGGTAGCCCCTCCGATGGGAATCCACTTCTAATCAGAAACATATTGGAACCGGTTCTGCGGAATATCGGATTCGAGTCACACGACGGGCAACGGTTCCGAAGAGTTGAAAGACATGGACGATCCCCGTTGCCTACGGGGTCACGACGGCAACGGGCTGTAGCGCTATAAAACACGGACGCGCGTCGACGGACGTTAAGTTGAAGGGTGGGGTGGAGGACGGGGAGCAGCGTGAGGCCCGCCCTTCTCGTCGATGGGGGTCGGCTGGGAGGGTTGATGAGGAAATGAGCAAACGGCAGGTGGTTGGTTGGGAGAAGAGGGTATCAAGTGGCATCGTTGGAGAGAGAGAGACCACGCTGTGATGACTGGAGAGATTCCCTGCAGCCTCTGTATTAGTCAATGAAGATGCGAAGAGTAATGGAACGACGGAGGAATTCAGAGGCATACGGGTAAAGACACACAGACATGCACACGGACAACTGGTTACGCGAATATGTAGAGAGAGAGAGAGAGAGACAGAGAGAGAGACAGACAGACAGACAGACAGACAGACAAACAGACAGGCGGACAGACGGACGGACAGGGATTGAGAGTAGAGACAGAGAGAGACAGAAAGACAGAGAGATTGAAAGAGAGACAGATAGAGACATAGTGAAACAGACGGAGAGACAGACAGACATACAGACAGAAAGAGCGAGAGTATCGCTGACAACGCACGAACGAACAAGGCGTGCAAAGACAATCAGAGTGACAGGTAGATAAACAGGGGTCAGACCTGCAGACGTACAGACGCACACACAAGCACACACACACACACACACACAGACAACCCTGTCCTCTTCAGCAACAGTGATGGGCAAAAATAAATTATGTTAATCCTCGTCTGTAAGATCATAATATCCAACGTGGTCTTGGTCTTCCTTATTTGCAATCTGCTTCCAATCCTGTATATATATACGTGTGTATATATATATGTATATATATATGGTTGTGTATGAAAATGTATATATATATATATATATATATATATATAGTGCATCCAACTGTATCGGTTCAGGTATACGTGATGCAAACATTTCCATGCTTCCAAAGTCTTTTAGAACATTCACAATGTTTTATATTAAGCGTAATGTCGTGCTTGTACCATTACATCATTGACATCGTCCTCGTGATGTCGACATTATTTATATAGTCATGAATATTCAAAGTGGTACACAGAGGAGGCGCTGTAATGTCCCGTTCTCACGATAATTAAAGATAATCAAATGAACGCCGGGTTGGCAACTTAACAGAGAGAATCATGATTCTCATTAAATGACTTCCATTTGAGTCGGACATTTGTAATCATGAAACCTGTCATAGCAGACCTAGATTAGTCTTTTGATCATCGTCAGTGAGGCTCAACTATACATGTATGCATAGTATTGTATACAGCATACATATGCATTATGGTACATCAGATAATGTCCAATAAAGCGTGCGGGGCGAGTACATAATATATACACGTGTATATATATATATATTATATATATATATATATATACAGTCACACGCACCTACACACACACCTACTCACGCACTTATACACACACTTACACAAACACACACACACACACACCTATACACACACTTACACAAGCACACCTACACACACTCACACACACACATATATACAGACACACACACACACACACACACACACACATACATACAAACACACGCACCAAATTGCGCTGATCTCGTCACTATACATAGCGTGTCTGTTATAAATAAAATCTACTCTTATAGTGAATCTCTGCTTTCATCTGCAACATCCCTATACTATCATGAGCGTCATTGTCTGACCATATCAGACGGGTCGCGGACAAAACCCTCTGGCAAAAAAGCCCGGACAAAACCCCTAACAACAACTCCCCAAGTAGGACAAAACACCCTAAAGAATTTATTTTTTACGTTTTTAAAATGTATTACTTAGAAAAGTGTATAAGAAGCCTCCGTAACATAGATTCACTCATCTCTTGGCTGTTTCAGTTAATTCCATTCTAAATTCCATTCTAAGAATCTATCTATGTAACACCACCTGGACAGAACTTCTCGTTAATGTGTGCATGGTCTCTCAGATATCGTCGTCCAATAGTTAAATAGCAAATAGTTAATTAGTTCCTTGGTCTTTCTGATGTTAGTGCATGATATATTCGCTGAAGGCATCTGTGACACGACTTCTGATATAAGTTAGACTAGTAACAGTCCATGGTCCTTTCAGCCATTGATTTCTATAGCGCCGATTAGGTATGTAGTGTCATTTGTAATGTTCTGCAGACTTTGTTAGTATAGTCAGTAATTATGGTAAGGCGTATAATTAAGTATACAGAGCTGTAAATAGTTCGTCTAAGAAATATATGTGACAGATGTTAGTTACGTCAAAAGGGGGGTTTGTCCGTGGGAGGTAATGTCCTACCTAAAACTGTTTTTTTCCGGGGGTTTTGTCCGGGGAGTTATTGGTTTGCAATGTTGCCTCTCGTAATAAAGGATCGGTCAATTCTGGGTCTTCCCAGGAACGGACAATAGGGACAGAGGCGACAAGGAACGACCATGGCTGCTCCATCGAAATGGAAGGAGGGACCGTGCTCCTGGTTGATCCAAAAGCGTAGGCCCTTACAACCCGATCGAATTCACCTTCACCCGAGTGAGGGCATGCTCAAGCTGTGACCCCCGTATATCACTAACATCTACAACGCCAATCGGAAAGAGTTATTACTAATTGAAAATCAAAATGAGAAACATTCCCAGTGTCTTTGAAGACGATCCTCTTTCATACATGCGCTATAAAAGTGTCCGATTACGATGCATTACACTATAAGAGCGACCGACGCTGATACTTCGTCCGACTGACCGCTGATAATTTGTCCAAACGAGGCTCTGACTAACCCTCGAACATTAACGGGAACATTATCTTCTTTGATCGGACACGCATGCACCAACCTCCTCACTTATAAACACGCACGCACATATTGTCTAGCATCCAACGAAGATTTATTGTTTGCATTCGAGTGTGGCCATTATCAACATCTGGAAGCGGTGAAGGACAGAGTTCCCGATTTCGTTAGGGTCCGATGCGTTTCCATCTGGTTTCCATTTCGTGTTAATTTCGAAGCGTTTTTCAGTGATTGCCTTCCGCGATTCTCTCCCGCGACCTTTTGAACCCAGGATTGAAATTCGACGACGGCCCAGTTTCTGAAAAGGCGTAAAGTATCTGTACTCGTGAACTCAACCGCACGCAGCATGTGCTCTGGAAATTTCGATCCCAAGGTCGGATAACAGAGGAGGGCGACGGCGATCATTTTTTTCATGACCAATCGTCGTTTTAAACAGCACGTCCTAAAGAGTTTGGGTAAAGGTGACTTTGAATTTTAGAACGTCAACAGAAACTTACTTACTTTCTCTTACATCCAGATACATATTAAATTACGCGTCATCGTATCTTATAGGCCAACATAATACTATACGAGCTTGGTCCACACTACTGATAGAATGTCTGCGAATTCCAAACACCATTGTGACCATTAACCATCACATTCATTCATTCTTTCATTTTTTCATTCATTCATTCATTCAGTCGCTCATTCGTTCGTTCTTTCGTTCGTTTGATGTCGCTGTTATCTATCTATTCGGGACAGATATGCCTAGTCTCTACAGATCAGAAGCGTCCAGATAGGGGGTCCGGAGGCAAATGCCTCCAATTTCACGTAGGGGGGGGATATTTTCTTATCCTAGGAAGGGGATACTTTGCCTTTCGTATCCTTGGCACGGGGGGTATGCCTCAATCACTCAGAGCTACAATCTTCAATAAAGGAAATAATTATTTCACGCTGATTGACGATTCGTATATAATATCAAGCCTTGTCATTGCTTCCACTTATGACTCATGAGTGGTTTCCCCCTCCCCGCCAAATTAAATGAAACCGTTATTGGAGACCACTGGCTTCACTGTCAGTTAATATCCTGCTATATTTAGTGTCTTTTGTTAATTGGACATTACTTTTTAAAAGATATTAAAATTTCAACTGACATCGATCATTCGAAGAGCCTTGCTTACTACAGCGACACAATCAATCAGTTGATCGCCACAATCGGATGAAACTGGGAGACCAACTAAAAACCAGGATCTATTTGATAATTTTGTGGTTATTAGACCATCCAAGGACAACAGTTGGAATTACCTTATAAACTGACTGTAAACATGTCTGGTTGTTGACTGTGCCTGATTACTAGACAAACAACGCCTGAAAACGAGCTGTCAGAAATGCAGTAGTCATTTCCTTGTGTGGACGAAGTGGTCTATCGCTGTTAACTGCGTCGTTTTATTTATCTAGACGTTGAAATGACCGCAATCATCATCATCATCACCCGGCCGCCATTTTATTCGTTTTGACCAGTTGCTCGCTCGATTGAACATCCGCCAATCTGTGTACCCTGGAGAATACATGCGTCGACCGAAGCAAACTGATATTGGACACTGCAGCTTTGGTACTCAGTGTAGTGTAGCTGCCATCTTTGCCCCGTCACCCCTACTCTGGTGACGCTAATTGTACGTCGACCCACACCTCGCCCTTCCGGGTGTATTGGCATTCGGCTCCTCGATTCTCAGTGGTGGTCTGGGTGATTAACACCTCTGTTATCGATCCGAGTTCGACTCTCTGGCATGTATACGGCTGTGCGATTTGCATGATGTAGCTCTAGCGGTGGCTTTTACGTGGAACTAGGGCAAAGTTTTATGGGAGTCCATTGATAATCTACTATAGTGTGTCGATGTCATTAGCATAAAACTGTGAATGACTTCGTGTAAACTTCGATTCATCTCATGGTGTGATTTTTGATAGCGAGGCGAGAAGACATACACATTTAGGCATCCAGATATAGCAGTTTCAACATCGTGTAACTCTACCACATATTCCTACAATGCATATATATATATATATATATTTATATGTATGTATGTATGTATGTATGTATGTATGTATGTATGTATGTGTGTGTGTCTGTGTGTGTCTGTCTATTATAACGCTTTCATTGTTTACTCTAGGGATAGGGATACTACGTGATTGGGTTTGTCGCTTTTTAATGACATGGTGTCCTAACCACAGGGTTTGACTTGCCAAATTTGAATTGAGGAGGGGTTGACATTTTTTCGCAAGTCCTGATGTCCCGATCAGAAATTTTACGAACCTTGAAACCGGTTTAGGTGCCGAATTATAGAGGGTAAGTGGGTAACCGTATTTTGGTAAATGAACTTGATTCTTAGCTTTATAAAAATGGTACATTAAGCCACTGACAGCTGATCTACTCCAAGGTAATTTTTGAGAATTAACTGGTGTGGTTGAAAAATGAACGGAGGTGGTTGAACCCTCCCAAGCCCCAACCACAGAAAATTTAATCACTGCATAATAAGACGAATAGCGTCACCCTCCTCTGACGATTCACAGTTCCGCTTTGAAGAGTCTACTATCTGTAAACAGTCCGACTATCTTTATAGCGCGTCTTGCATTGGTTAGACTCCAAACACCGCCACTGTTTGCACCCTGACAGCGCCAGTCCCAAGCCTGGATAAAAGAGGAGGGCGACCCTAATGATCCTTCTTATTACACAATGTCGTTAAACTGAAGCCACTACTGGTCAAAACCCCACTGATGACGTCGACTTTACACTTACTTCATATCAGCGTCAGCAAAAATCGTGTCTGCTTCATAACATTTATTATGACTGGAATTACGAGGCAGGTGCAAAGTTGCCCTGCATATGTGAACGATTATGAATTTCTTATCATTTGATGCACGACAAATCACGCGTCTTATCAGCGAAATGCGCCTGTTTCTGGCTTTACACGCCGCCTCCCTCCGCTTATCTGGCTTTGCTCGCCACCTCCCTCCGGTCATCCATCATAGATATATCGAAAGCAGAAAGCTGAGCAATTCGCTTTCATGTCGTTAGCAACCAACGCGTTTAATCGCTCTGCCTTCACCATCCATCTGACGGCTTTTTATCATGCTTATCTCGTGTTAACGCGTAGGAATACATACTTTAATCACATATACATATGCTATGTATAGGTCCATTTAAATTTATAGGAAACCGTTTACTTACTATAAATACACACACACATATATATATATATAAAATATATTCATCTGCATCTACTTTAAATATATAGTCCATTTATTAAAAATAAGATAAGGTGGGCCTACCCTGGCATTGGTACATTTATTGCTCTCCATCTCTCTCTCTGTCTGTCTGTCTCTGACTGTCTCTGTCTCTGTCTGTCTGTCTGTCTGTCTGTCTCTCTCTCTCCAGTGATGTTCGTCTTCAAAGGAGAATGGTTTGCACGTTGATAGATACTCATCGCTAGGTGGCTGCCACACAGCAGCACGCTAACGTCTATTATTTGTTCTATATGATTGTAAAATTTCTTAATTTCTCCATGTAATTGATCGATTATTTTCATCGATTTGGAGTTGTTCTCATCTTATCAGTCCAAGCCAACTTTACAGAGTCATCGTCATTATAACCGCCAGCCCTTGAGGCCGGACATTTGACGGTGATGGGTACGAAGAAATGAGCTTCATTGTGGCACGGTGGCCGATTTGTTAGAGTGGTCGGCCTGTAACGCAGGGAGTGCGAGTAGTAGGAAAGTGAGCTACCTGGGACAATTGACCAATATTATGGTCCCACCTAATAGGTTACAAAACCTATTGTTAACCTATAATTAGGTTACAAAATCACCAAAAATCACAACAACCCACATCATGGTTCTAATACCAACCAAATAGGCCACCATAAAATTGAAAAATGAGCCATAATTTATGCACAAACCAAAGCCCCTGGTCAAAACGTCCGCCAATAGGTTAAAAGTCACGGGAATTCCCAATAGCTTCGACGATGAGTCATCATGTGGCCACCAAGTCTTCAGTATCAATCTGATATTTTCTGAAGGCGATAGGTGTCTGCTTTATTGAATTCCATTTTATAATATCGAAGAATATTCTTAAAATGGAATTCAAGTTTTATTCGTTGACGCGGTAATCGACATAACATAACGAATCTCCTTCGTTTATGGTGACAGTTCCATGATCTCTAAAATTCTTACTATACATCCCACATACCTTCACACGCCTTCCACGTGACGGAACTCGGTTGTGTTCTCGTAGATTTTTCAGTTTTCGGTCTCGTCCACCCCATTTTGTGAATCGGATATGATACATTTTTTATTAGAATGACTTTTTATTTAAGCTGAGATAAGAAAAAAATTATAGTAACAATCCGAGAAGTGGAATGTTTTTAAACGGTGAATCTGGTCCAAGGATAAGTCCTTCGCCGTTTACGAATCCAGAGCCTCTTTTCAGATACAGACCTTCTCCCACATCATTAAGTCCGGACTCTTGCCATGGCTTCAGGTAAAGACCATGCTCTTGTTGCACTATCTTGCAGTTTTTACCTCGACTATTGAGATTTATTGCACTATTTTAAATTTTATGGTGGCCTATTTGGTTGGTATTAGAACCATGATGTGGGTTGTTGTGATTTTTGGTGATTTTATAACCTTATTATAGGTTAATAATAGGTTTTATAACCTATTAGGTGGGTGAATTGACCAATATTATGGTCAATTGTCCCAGGTAGCTCACTTTCCTACTAGTAGTGCGGGTAGGGACGTCATTTCAGCTTTCCCCCTTATTGCTTTAAATTTGTTTTGGTTTGATTTTTGCTTTTTCAGTGGTACCAAAAGATTTGATTTGTTAAATCTTGTATCGGCAAAAACGCTGATAGAGTTTTAAAAAGTGAAATTATTCAATTATAACCACCTGTGACATGATACCTGTATAATGTTAATATATGAAATTCAATTAGATTTATTATTATTATGCCAATTACATTATGACCTTGTTAAGAAATGTGCACTTACTATAATCTAAATCAGGAAATCCCCTCTGCTCCGCCCCCCCATGAGTTCATGAGTGTGGGTTTGACCGTCATCCAAGGAGTTACTGTGCAGGGACCTTGAGCAAGTCCTTCACGCAAAATTGTTCTGCAATTATATCTGGAATTGCGCCGTTGCGGTGCATGTGCACTTCTGAACCAATCATAAGAAGTACAAGATCAAATTACACTTATATTGTATTGTATCGGTGATTTGTCAACTTCACTGATCTCCTTAACGTCAGTCCAAATGTTTCTACCAAATGTTAAATACCACTGCTACTGTTATAACAGTATTATGTAGATGTTAACAATTGTTTATTGTTCCTGAAACAAATAAAATTTTTTATTGAATGATTGAAATAAGGCTAAGTCTTCAGTAATTGTGTTTATCCGCCATTGTGTTTGTCTACCATTGTGTTGGATTCGGTCTCTCTACTGCATGTTCATTGCATTCAAGTCTTCGTTGAAATATTCTGTCTAGAGAGAAACATTCAGATAATTATATCCCTTGGTTACGTCCTCGCTACCCTTACCACTGTCTACACAAGTTCTCAAAAAGCTGTCAAAAAATGACGAAATCTGTCCATGTGACACTTTGCACTTTAGTTGCAGGTGATTCGTGCTTCATTATCCTTCGATGTCTTCAATCAGGTCTTCATGACGAGTTTAGGATATTTGTCCGTCACACCTCATAACAGGCTCATGATTGACATACGAGATTGAAATTGATGATCATAATCATATTTTGAAAGTTTTCCAGAACTGCCTTAACGCAGGACTAAACCGATTTCCAAAATCTTTGGAATGGAGTCTGCCTACAGTAGTTTAAGCTTAACAACACATTCTGTGTGATAACAAATGTGATTAGCGCCACCCTTCTCTTTTATGCAGACTCGTGACTGGCACTGCCAAAGTGTAAGCAGTGGCGGGGTTGACTTTGATGCCATTTATTAAAAGGGCACACCTGTATTCCTGCATATTGATTGCGATGTGAGCCGAAGCTAATGGGTGTGTTTGCACTCGTGCCATCAGGACTGCCTAAGCCAACTCTCATCGGAGCTTGGCATTACATGGAATCTTATCAAAAACACACAAAGAAAAGATGTACAGCCTACGAATGAATGAACAGGTGGAAGATATAATCCGGTGAGAATGTCACGCATCGCCGAATCCAACGTCAGCTCAGCGGAAATCCGGTATCATCCCACTCCACCCTCGGCGCCAGAGGGGTGACCGGCGCTTCATCGGCTACATTTGTTCTGCGTCACTGCACAGAACTCGACACGCATGGGCGCCTCCTCTAACCGGGCGTCACATCAGACAATAATATCAGCTCTCTGATCGCAAAGGAATGCGCATGCGCAACGTTAATACAAGTCTCCCGTGCGATAAGATTTACCTCTGGGCCGGCTGGGGACAATTGCACGCAATGGGATATGATTTCTGGTTTATGACTTAGCGTTGGGCCATGAAATGTAAGCCGGTCATGGTTTAATCAGTCACAGAACTTCCGGAAACCGAGTTATGTTGAATAATTTGAAGTACATTGCGCCACTGTATGCCCTGAGGTAAACGAAACTGTTATTAGAGTCCTGTTATTCTCATTCGCAGTCCAGCCGAAAACTGACATAACTAATTTAATCGTTGTTACTCGTGATCCGAATAGTTAATCAGTGATATTAACAAACACTACCTACCTACCTGCCTACCAGAGGTTAACAAGGTTTTGAAAAGTGGGGGGGGCATAATTTAAGAAATATTTTGAAAATGGGGGACCGGTGCCCCCCGGCCCCCGCTTGTCACACCCCTGCTGCCTACATACGTACTTCTACCTACTGCAATCTACTCACCCACCTAGCTACCTACCCAGTACCAACCCATGCGCATACCTACTTACCCATCTCCACATGTATACCTTTACTTCCTTACCTACTTGCTTGCCCACATTTTCATACTTCTGATTACATGTATCTTCCTGCTT
>OY365814.1:26719355-26746855 GCA_959347315.1 Bimastos eiseni | reverse complement strand
CAATTGCCAAGAAATGATGCAGGATTGATCATGTCTGCAGACGTCGGTTATTGGTTGTTCCGATAAACTCCAGGCACCAACAGAAGATCGTTCCTACTCAGATGAAGACCTTCATCTGCGTGCATTTATACGTACGTAATATGCAACATAGCTATATAATATATTGATATATTTATAATGATGCCGTTGGAATGGCAGCTATGTATATGTCAAATAAACAGCCATATTTATAATTACACACACGCGCGCGCTCATTGCAAAGGCCAAATGGAATGCAGTTTCGATCGACCTATTACTTATACACACAGGATAGACAGCTCTGTTTAATTTCCGTCGATATATGGCAACCAGTAGGTGGCGTGTCATTTCCAGAATTTGTGGGTAAGTCAATCGACGATAGGTGGACTGTGTTTCGTGGCATGAAGCAGATGCCACTGCGGCGAGACATATATCTATTTGTTATTAAGGCAGACTAGCACACACAGAATGCCTGGAGTAAATGACCTGCGTGGACGAACTGACCTTCTTGACCTTCCGTGGCAGTAATGTCTGCCTGGGAGACACATTCGCTGGGACCACGTTAGCTAATTATTTAGGTACACAGGGAGCCGTAGCTGACGCTCAGTTCTGTAATTTTACACATTAAACTAGACAAAGGCAACCAGTTAATGATGATGATGAAAATGATACTTGCTTGCTTGATTACTCGATCGCTCTCTCGCTCACTCACTCACCCACTCACCCACTCACCCACTCACCCACTCACCCACTCACCCACTCACCCACTCACCCACTCACCCACTCACCCACTCACCCACTCACCCACTCACCCACTCACCCACTCACCCACTCACCCACTCATTCACTCATTCACTCATTCACTCATTCACTCACTCACTCACTCTCTCACTCACTCACCATTAGAAATGTCGGATGTTAGCAGACTTCATTTCGGTGCTCCATCAAACCAACGCTTACTCCCTGGTGCGAACGGACTATTGGGTGGGGTGAATTTGGTGTCTTGGGTGGCTGATGGATTGAGTCAGCTGCAGCAGCAGCAGTCGATGGCTAATGACTACGTCATAAGATTAATTGGACGAACGACTTATTAATGAAGCAATGGCACTTCCGTCTGCCACATCGCATTACACTGCTTAGCATCGCACCACACGACTTCGCATAGCTTAATGTTCTCTACGGTAATGTAGTTTTATGCCCTTCAAATGCAATGTGAACAGCTGTACGATATAATACTAGGAATCTATATTAGAAGAATGGTGACTAGTCAAATTTCCGCGGACACATTTTTCTCTTAGACATAGATGTCGCCCAAAACTATATTTTGCTTCCATAGTTTACTTGAAAATGTGATGCTTTAGACTTCCAACTGCATTTATTTTTATTTTGCTGAAATAGTTATTCGTCAAAAGCTAATGAATCAGCTTGCTATGTGAACAATATTTGACATTCTCTTGCTCCTGATTATCGTCCAAAAATTGAAAACTAGTGAAATGACGTAACATAGGCACTTTCCAGTCCTGGGCATAATAGGTTCTTGGATATAATACAGAACACTATGAATGTATTGATTGTTTCCTCGTTCAAACGCTCATATGAACACAGGAACACAAGATGGGGCCGATAAATATTATTATAAATTAACTACTCGCTTTAAGTCCATGTATACTTATTAATTTCCGGAGATTGGAACCCACTGTAATACACGCCAGACATTTCATCCACTTCGCCACCGTGTACTACGACTTCAAATGTTGGCCACTTAAAATAAGTGTTTTTCGAGTTTTACGACGAAAATAGCACGATTTATATATCGGATCCAGAAATGTATGGGTGAAGTTCGAAGTGGTATATGTCCTTGTTGTGAATGCAAGCTCTGCGATAGAGGGAGAATTAAATAATTGCCTGCAGTTAGTTTTTGTGCTTTGGGCGACATAAGCGCGAATTAAAGTCGTTACCCAGAATTTGGGAACCCGAAAGAGGGAGAGAGATTTCTCGGCTGTTATCTATCGGAGCGACGACTGGTAGCAAGGTTATATGACTCCCTGTCTTAAGTCTGTCTGCCTGTCTCATTGGCTCTGTCTCTCTCTCCGTTCATATGTTATCTGTTTGTGACTCTTTAACTACTTATGCCTACGTCTCCAATTATCTTTGTCTGCCTGCCTGCCTGTCTGTCTGTATGTATGTCTGCCTGCCTGTCTATCTGTCTGTCCGTCCGGCTGTCTGTCTGTGTCTGTCTGATTAATTCGTTTGCCTCGTTGTTTAATTTGCAACTCTTTAGATATACTTCTTTTCGTCGAATGACATGCGGCTCAACTAGACAGCGTCGCACTTTCTCAGTTGTCGAACCTTCTACCTGGAATGAACTCTTTCGTGGAGATGCGCCTACTGACCAGAAACAAGGCAAATGCGTTTTATAGGCGGATTAAGTCTAATTTGTTTTGCATGGTTTTGGTCTGGGTAACTCTACATAGGTTTCTTGAAGAAGCGCTCTACAAAATATTGCAATGGATGTATGAATGAATGAATGAATGAGTGAACGGACGAACGGATGGATGGATGGAATTATGGGTGGGTGGGTGGGTGGGTGGATGGATGAATGGACGGACGGACGGACGGAGAAACGAACGAACGAATAAACGAATGAGCAAACAAAATGAATACGTCCTCTCTTTCTTTGTCTCTGCTCTCTCAGTTGCGTAACCATCAATCGTCGAGGTGAACCCATTCCGCTGCTCAGAATCCCTTCGTAGATCCAATCCCTAAGGACAACCTGTCTATATTGTTGTCATGCATCACCAATCCTCATCACCCTCTGCAACAGCCCTAGCAGCGGCTGCAGCAGCAGCTGTAATTCTAGACATCGTATGGCTACAAGTGTTGAGCGAAGAACAGATGGTTCCATCTCAATTCAGCGTCGCTATCCGGAATTCCGGTAATTGACAGGAATCGGAGGAAATTTGATAAGACCCGGTTACCCTTTCACACCTGTCTTCGTTCATTCTTACCCTTGCCGCATCCCCCGTTGTTTCTTGCCCGCTTTAATTCCCTCGTTGCAGTCTTGTGTAAACTACAGAATGCTTTAGGACAGCACCTCTAGGGCAGCGGACCAGAGCGACTGGATTCAGTGGGATTGTTACGAACCCCAACTACAGCGGATCTGCTGCGAAAGAAATCTTATCGGCACTCCTATACAGTGTGCCAGCTGAAGGGTGCTGGAAAAGAGGGTACCTGGTTCATACAGACACTACTGTTCTACATGGCTTTTTTATAGCCTATTAGCCTACAAGCGGTCATTCGGATGATGGAAGCCTCCACTGCAGTGCGCAAAGTGGATCGTCATCGTCATCGTCACCATCATCACCATGGTCAATCATCGTCATGAGCCTTGGCATCAGATTTTTCATTATTGTTAGTGTCACTGTTATTGTTATTGGTATTGCAATTTGAGGAATGTTTCGTTACAATGGATATCGCCGGTGAATAAGATGGTCTCCCTGACGTTATGGTCGCAAAGAGATTTCTAAGATTTAAACTACATTACATGCAATAAACAATATCACATCTCACTTGTACTGTATTATATTGTGCTGTCTTGTCTTGCATTTTATTGTATTGTATCGCCTTATGGTGTAGTGTTTGGGATGATAGCGCAAACACGTCTGTGTAAGACAATCGAAGGGGATGTAATGAAGCAGCGAGTTCTTTGGTCACTCGCTTCGTCGGGTCTTTACTGCATGAGTTTCCTGTTCAAATGCACTTCTTCAGCAGGCCACGAACATACATCGCGGGGTGACGGACATTTACGACTAATTCCGGGTTAGACGAGTTGAATGACGGCCATCTTGGAGTGAGACATGTTTATAGATGGTGAGGTTACAAGTCATCATAGTTCTGGCTAGGATCAGACCACTCTCTATGGATAAGATACGACTCATATAAATAAACTCA
This sequence comes from Bimastos eiseni, assembly GCA_959347315.1. Lineage (NCBI taxonomy): Eukaryota > Metazoa > Annelida > Clitellata > Crassiclitellata > Lumbricidae > Bimastos > Bimastos eiseni. The sequence continues at coordinate 26,742,886 of OY365814.1, read as the reverse complement.
TGGCCGCGATGTCTGACTGAAGGAGACACAGCTGTGGTCAAAACAATGGTTGGGAGAATTCATCTTGCAAACAAACCACATTAGAAATACGCTACGCTAAAAACATGTATACCATTGGGCCGACCCTGACATATTGATTGATTAATTTATTCTGAAATTTATATAATGCCCTTTCAGGGTAACTACTCAAAAGCGCTCCCAACTGCTGACAGAACAATTAGGTAAGTTTTCAATTGATCATAAAAAGTATAACTATACACGATTCATGGAACGGACGCACCTCCAGAGAATACAGGCTTACGGATTTTTAGCAGGATTCTCTGTAAGTCTTGATTGGCAGGCAGTACAGATGATTATTCAGACAACTGTTTGGGGACAGAACACTTAACATTAGTGCTGTGAGCTTCGCTATGGCCACGTTAGTATCTGCCTTTTACCAGACAAAACCGGCGCAAGAAGATAGTCTCTGGCAGAAGTGGATAGCGGAGCTTATGACAGCGGAGCTGGTTAACTAGCGGTCAAGTGTTCTGGTGATTGGAGCGTAGTTGTTGAAACATAAACACTTCGGACAGTGATTGGTTTGAGAAGGAGGAGGAAGAGGAGAAGGAAGAGGAGAAGGAAGAGGAGAAGGAAGAGGAGAAGGAAGCGCCGAGGAGGAGAAGGAAGTGGAGGAAGAGGAGCGGAGCATGAAGAAGAGGAGAAGGAGGAGTAAGATGCTGAGGAGGAATAAGAGGGGATCAGGAGAAAGACGAGGAAGAGGAGCAGGAGCAGGAGCAGGAGAAAGAGAGGAGGAGAAGGAGGGAGAGGAAGAAGAGAACACGAAAGAAGAAGAGAAGGAAAAGAGGAAGAGGAGGATGCGGAGGAAGAGGTAGAAGGGGAAAAGGAGAAGGAGGAGGACAAGCAGGAGGAGGAGGAGACAGGGGATGAAGGGATCGACGAAAACTAAGGAAGAAGACCGATAGAGTCTTAGAAGTCATCTCCTGATGAGACTATACAGACATCGCCGATGGCAATCGCCCGGACAACAACACTCGGGACCGTGATAATACTAATGGTGGTCGTCACTGGTCATGGTGGTGATGGTGGTGGTAGAGGTGGTCGGACGATGATATGAGTCAGATGCAGATACAGGTGATAACGATGATGATGATGACGATGACGATGACGATGACGACAATGACGACGACGACGATAGCGATATCATGCAAGACCAAAAATGATGAAGGTGATGTTGATGACAATGATTATGTTGATGATGATGATGATGATGATGACGACGACGACGACGACGACGACGACGATGACGATGACGATGACGATGACGATGACGATGATGATGATGATGATGATGATGAAAGTGATGTTGATGACAATCATTATGATGGTGATGACGGCGATGATGATAATGGCCAGTGCTGGTAGGCATAGCGGTTGGTCATAATTGTTAAGCGGTGCTACTGATAAAAGCTGGAGCCCGCTGGCGCTCGAGACAAGATGCACAACTTCCTGATAACGTTAAATTCCATCAGGAGACGCACCTGTCAGCGGTTACGTTCTGCTTCTGTTGTTGCTGCAATTGCCACATCTGCTGCCTCTGGTGGGGGACAGGGCATCTGATAAGAAAACGTCGGCTCTCTTTTCCCTTAGCAGTTCCAACTCGAATTCGGTCGTAAACAACCTCTCCTAGAACTGCACAGTTGCCAATTATATACATAGAAGCTTTCCTTGGCTTTCGTCATTCGCAGGTGAGTCATGCAAGACCAAAAATCCAGAAAACCTCACATGCGACCGTTCAACACGCAGCCTGCGGTCGGATTTTAAGTGGTCTGTCCAAGACTCCGAGTTCGCTAAATTTTGGCAGTTTGTACAAAAGAGAGGATTAGTAGTATATGAGAAAGAAGCTGGCTGATTGAATAGCAGTAAGCTTATCCATTCGTTACTTGGCTAATCATCTGACAATGTGAACATGCGTCACGCATACATACATGCGTGCGATTATTCTTTATGATAATTCCATATGAAATTTCAACACCGTTAATCATTTACAATAAATCTTGAATTTACTGGTGCCGCCCGCGTCTTCGAGAATACACCATAAAGGTTGGACAGCACCGCAGGCTCTAGAGTATCGATACAGGAAGGCAATTCCTCGAGCCTTCATATACATAGAAGGTAACTCGTATTCTTCTCCTTGTAGGCCTACAGTAATTACATTCACGAGATAGTTAGCTACTTCGATTAGATCGTACCTCCCGTGGGCCCCTGTTTGCACATATCTGAAGTCAATACATGTACATAGACAGTTTCAGACACATATCATACATCTCTGTATCTGTGTGTCCGTCTGTAGCTATGTCTGTCTGTATGTCTGTCTTACTTCCTGTTTGTCTGTCCGTCTGCCTCGTACTTGTCTACCGCAAATATTTTCGACAATAAGACATAATAGAGTCGTATCACTGCGGTGTTGTCAGAGAAGTTCTCAGAAAGAAGTGGAGTTGAATGAGAGACGGAAACAACATGTAGGTATATGAATGGGTGGTATTATCACGATTAGTGGGCAGTCTCAGTCGCCACCTGTCTATGATTAATCAGGTGAAATACAATTCAGGCGTTGTTCCTCGCTCAAAAAGTCCCGCTCGTATAAACAGCAACGGCCAAAGTAAGCAAATAATACTCCTGTCGACTTAGGTCCGTTTGGCGGTTGAAGTCGTCGACTAGATAAACATTATCGTTCGCTGACTACAACCGTCGAATATAAACCGATCCGAATCTCTGTTTGTTCAGTGCAACCACGATATCGGGAATTTATTAGGGAAGCGGTTTGAAGGTTTGGAGAGAGAGAGAGAGAGAGAGAGAGAGAGAGAGAGAGAGAGAGAGAGAGAGAGAGAGAGAGAGAGAGAGAGAGAGAGAGAGAGATAGAGATAGACAGACAGACACAGACAGACACAGACAGAGGTACAGACACAGACGCAGAGAAAGGCATGGAGAGACAGACAGGAAGAGACACACACAGATACATATGATGATGATGATGATGATGATGAACAACATTGACAATCAACTCAATAACAATAGCAAAGAACGAAACAACAACGATGAAGCAATTAAGAGATTCATCTGAACAAGAACACACAGAACATGGAACATCCGGATGGAAAAAAGAAAAGAGCAGAACAGAATAGCACAGAAAAGAACAGAACATGAGAGAACGTCACTGCCACCACCTAACCGAATCTAAGCTTTTATAGCGCATATTTACAAACCCAACCAATACTAGTCGCACTGATGCTATAGTTTCAGTTTAACGACGCTGTGCGATAACAGAGATCATTCCTCCTTTATCTCGCAGGGTGTCAGAGAGAAGAGCGCCTTCTTCTCGCCATTGATCGAATAACCGGTCAACATGTGCGGTCTGTAAGACTTCATAGGCAAACGATATATCGTCGTATACAGCTACTCTGGTGGCCTCTACGCTACACGACCACACGTCGTGTTGGTGCTGACGTACGTCTAAATATATATATATATATATATATATATATATATATATATATATATATATATATATATATGGAGAGAGAGATAGAGAGAGAGAGTGGCAGAGTGAGACAGAGGGACAGAATTGAGAGACAGAGACAAAAAAAACCCGTGAAAGAGGCTGAATGAAACATAGAATAGGATGCTGATGATAGTTTAGAAGTACGTCAGCACCAACAACTCTTGGCTGCATTGGTGCAAATGAATTCCTTTTCATTTCTTTTTAGTTCGTTTCGATTCCTGTAATCAAGTCGAGCGCTTGCCTCATGCTGAGTCTAAGCCTGGCTAGTTTCAATTTAACGACACTGTGTGAAAACAAAGATCATTAACATCACCCTCCTGCTTTATCCAGCCTTAGGACTTGCACTACCAGAGTACGAATAGTGGTTGGGTTTAGTCTTCTCCATTCGTTCACCGTCTGGAAAAAGGCTTAGTTCATGACTCTTGGAGCGGTTGAGGCAACACTTGAGCTATATAATATAGCTCATTGTCTAAAAGATGCCAGATTACCGTTTGCATTTGATTGTCACGGATACAAACCATTCTGCTTGTAAATAATTAATTTAATTTCACTAGGTCAGGGCTGACGAAATGATCAGAGTGGGCTCTAATCTTGACAGGGTCAACGGGTCAAATAACAGGGCCGATGAAATAATAGGACCCAGTCCCCAGAGCTTTATATTCACCCCCTCTAGTCGCCCTAATTGGAAGTGCGACTGATTGAGAGGCGCTGCGACAGAGGCGTGTTCTGTTATCTGAGGCGCCGTAGCCATTCGAGGAAATTGACCTGGGATTACAAACAGTCGCAGGAGCCTAGAAATGTTCACTTGGGAGAAAGAATCTCCAGAGCACTAGGAGTGGTTAACCTTCCAGATATCTGTCTGTCTGCCTGTTTATGTCTGCTTGTGTCTGTCTGTCTGTCTGTCTGTCTTTGTCTGTTTCCGTATGTCTCTGTATGTGTGTGTGTCTCTCTCTCTCTCTCTCTCTCTGTCTGTTTCTGTATATATCTATTTTTCTCGCTTTTCCAGTATAGCTAAACAGCAACTCACTGTTCCTGATCAAGGCTGTCAACGTTTACTCGGATACCAGGGTGCCCGCCCGAGGTTGACAGCCCGGGCAATGAAATTGATTGTCGGGTACCCGACATTCCGTCAAAATGCGCAATTCCCTAAACTTCTTAATAAATGTCCACGCGGTCAGGTACCCGGGTACCCGCTCCGTGGGTCGACGGGTACCCGGGCCGTGATTGCAACATTTATTTACGACCTTATTCCTCATTGTGCGCCATCTTAAACTAATCCGTTGCCTCACTTTTGTATAATACTCATCTAACGCACTTCTCTCCCCAATCACTATCCTTCCGCACAAGCTTATGGAGTTGATCACCGCCTCCCCCGTTTTCTCGGCACCTGCGCTCCCATCATCTCATTTCTCCGCTTCTTCTATTCTTCGTCGGTCGTCTGTCCATAGCCACCTTCGTATACATATCTGTCAATTTTAATCGCGTTCCATCTGTCAGTCAGCGTGGCAGTCACGTAAGCTGAATTGCACCGACAGCGCATCTGACACCGGTCGAACTGCAGAGAAATAATCTGCATTAGTAGCAACGGATCAGCATCGACTAAGCAGAAGGCCAGCTGTAGCCCGCTAAAAGTAATCACCAGATTAGCCAGATAATCGCTTGGCTTAGTCCTATTCTTCGGCCGAAACCTGATCCTGACTTGCCTCATTCGCCATCACCTTCCAACTGGTTCTTAATTAAAACGTCGAGGCAGACGATTATGTAAGAGTGACGCAGCAAATATGAGCTCACACAGCTGCGAGGTCTGTTGGTTGATTTAGCGAGGTGGCCGTGCTTAAAGTATCACGTTACTTGAAAATTTGTTGTATTATACTGGGTTGTTTTGGCAATGTTTGAGCTATCCAGTTACTTGAGTGTTTTTTTAAATCTCGACTCGATAGTTTTTATATAAGCCTCTTTTTTGTTTCACTTTAATCATCAAAACATATTTCTCGGATTAAGAACTATGTTTCTCAGATTAAGAATTATGTTTTTAGTGACACCTAGCGAATATATTGGTAAATCCGCACCGTTCCTGCCCAATACATATTTTACTTCTGAGTTCGCTAGGTGACGATACAAACCCGATCTATGTGTTGAGAGCACATTTAGCTACATCTATATTTCAATCTGCGTTATTAGTGGTTCACATGATCATCGTTGATTATATTTGCTGTAATTTTAATCACAATCGTTCTTTTAGAATTTAAACAGCTATTACCCAGTCATCAGGCTTCACAAATTGACTAACAAACTCAACACACAATACACAGTAAATCAGTATAGTTTTTATACTGTAGTTCCTCTTGTCTACTAGGACTGCAGTATGGCAACAACATTTCATTCTATGGTCAACGTCTTGAATTTGATGCAGCGCTCGTCAATAAATCGATTCCATGCATCAGAGAAAGAGGTGCTTATTGGCTGCGCATTATAACTACTTACTTATTTATCATCTATAAATAGCTTCCGCAGAGCAGCTGTGGCTATAGTTATTATATCTATGGTTGTGGCCATAGTGATCTGCTAACAATATGGCGGAAAATAAAGGTTTGGTGGATGAAAAAGAAAATGCAGGTTTGTCTAAAAGGAAATAAACTTCATTTTCAGTTTATAGAAACACTTTCGAGTTAGTTTTTAACCTGTAAACCTTTCTGCCAAATGTGGCTGAGTTGGCTATGCCCGGCTGTAGATTTGACTTGATACGGAGCCGGTGAATAAGGTGGTCTCCTTGTGGGCGTTGAGAAATTTTCGAAGATTTACATTATGTTACATTGCATCCACTAGCGTATGGTGCAACAAGGGACATGCAATACCGTGGCGCCCGTTTCAACAGGCAAGTGTAGTAACCCTGGCAGAATGCCTAAAGTCGATGCCTGGCATTGCTTATTTTTAGCTGTTGTCTGTAGATCTGTACACCACATTTATTGATGTTGATCCCATTGCTAAAGTACATAGGTAAATACTAAAAGTGTTTATTCAACATAGAAACTGTTTGTCTGTTGTTCTAGAGTCTATTATCTTAGAGATTCAGAAACGTGTGGCTGAGGCTTTTGAGATTTTTGACCATGAGAACAACAAAACAGTTGATGTCAGGTAACCGACTTATATTCACCTTTTCTTTAAAACTGATGTGCCTTCTGATGATAGCACTATCCGTATGTACAGTTATTTGAAAATTTTCATGTATGGGACAAATCTAGGTTTATTTTACATATTTTGTTTCAACACATTTAGACTTTGATGTACTTATGATTATTTTAAGATGTCACCTTCAATATTGTCTGGTACATGCACATCACATGAGTTGCAGTTTCTTTTGTCGCTCTGTTCTGTGTATAATTTAAATAATGTTGACCTTTTGCATCGAAGTATGAGATAATTAGTATGAATATGCATAAGCATAATTATTAAAAATTATAAATTGCATAGTTTTATTTGTGAGTTTAATTTTTTTAAATTTGTTTTTGCAAGCTGTCTTAAGTGTGAAAAAAATAGTTTTTGTGAAATCTGAAGTATATATTTCCAAGCTATTTTCTGTTATTTGCTTTTATGCTTTAAGAAAATTAGTAAGAAGTAACATTTGAAGGTTATGATATAATATTTAAGTTTCAGAAGTGAGCATATGGGGCCGTTCACATATTATATAACGCTCAAGGGGTAGGTGGGTGGGTTCCTATTTTGTTAGCGTTATACTGTGCAGGGTGGGAGGTAGGTTGAAGGTTTTGTTATATAACAAACTGTTTCAGCTTATGCTTTTTTACCTGTTTGCCTGCCAATTGGAAATTCCATGTACCACTGACCTTTTTTGTTTAATCGAAGTTCACAATACGTTGCAAACCAAAACTAGCACCATCAGCTGTCACCTGGCGAATTGATTTATTATTTATAAATCCACTTTTAAGAATTTCCTGATTACTATTTTAACAATTTCCTGTGCATACACTCTTAGATTCAATTCTGTGTGATTTGTTATGATTGTGGCTTAAATTAAAATTAATTTACTTGAAATAATCTTGGTTCTTGGATAATCTTGGTTATCTTGGTTCATATTATCAAGATGTTTGATTAAATTTTCTATAGTATGTGTAAATAGTTTATGTTTGCTTAAATACTCAATTGTAGTGGTAGTATACACTCTGTATCATACGCTGTTAAATAGGTAGAATTGTACTGCGAACCTATCGATAAATACCTGACAGTGCAATATTAAACCAATGAATTCTGTGTGACACTGTAATCCTCATTTCTAGTGCAAAACAGGAGGGAAACAAAATGGTGTTTTTAGATAGAATTTACGTCACTACCATGTATTATCATGTTGTAGGCTATTAGTATGCATTGTTGTTGCTTCTCGGGTGGGGTAGGGGGTAGGTAGCGTGTCTGTTATATAATATAGGGGTGGGGGTCACAGCTGCTGTTATATAACGTTATTGAGGGTAGGGGGTGGATCAAATATTGAGATTTTGTGCATTATATAATATGTGAACGACCCCTATCTTACTTTCTAAAACATACCCCTGGAGGCTAACATGATTGATCTCCATTGAAGTATATATACAAAGTATACTATATACACATTTCTAAGTGAAGTACACAGATCATAGATGATATTTAGTTTAATTCTTTTTTGACTAGCTGCATAGGTTTTCGCACACATTGTATTCATGCTTGTTATTAAAGGGTTAAATATGGTGTAGCAAGCTAACTATATCGCTTCGTTTTTTTGTGTTAACCAGAGAAGTTGGTACAATAATTCGTTCTCTGGGCTGCTGTCCTAGTGAAAATGATCTACACGATTTATTTACCGAGGTAAATTGATGTTTATATTCATGTTGGCTTATCTCCCATTGACTGCCCGTCTGTCTTATTGTATTAAAAAATACGAAGAGCTGTCCCTTATGCTAGCTCTGAGGCAGCCTTTGGCAGAGGTGGTGATCTCGATTGAGAGGTGGGGGACACCTAATGAGAGGGGTAAGAATGTTGGGAGGACAAACCTCTCTCTAAAAGGTTTGGGGGACCTTTGGTATGAGATATTTATGACTTTATTCTCTTAGCCTCTGCATATGAAAACGGGTGACCAGTACTCTCCATCACCATCTCATCTCATCTTCCCACTGGCAGGGTGCTCATTATAGCTGAGTTGACAAGAGGGGACACTGCACAGGTGGATCAGAAATCTTGACACACATGTGTCTGCCATGGAAGGGGTTTGAACCCCAACCTCTCAACTAACAGTCCGGAATGCTAACCACTAAACCAACAGGCACCCTTTGTAATTATAACCGAGTTTGCGTATAATGCATTATAGGAATCGTTCGAATAGTTCTTTTACTTCTTTAAACATGTTTCTCTTGAAGTTGCACTATAGATATAACTTTCGATTTCAATGGGGGACTCTGTGGGCAGTTCCTTAAGGTGAAACAGGTGGCGCCAGTATGCACATAGGTCTAAGACATTGTTTTTTTATTGGCCATGCATTGTTTATTTACGTTGCTCCGATCGATGGCTGGAGTAAGAATTATAATTATGGATAAATATATAAATTTTATAATGTGGCTAACTTTTAGATTACTTTTGCTTGAAAAACATACAGCACAACAACCAATCAACAACAAGCACACATTTTTACCTCAGGTAGCTTACCTACATTTGATACTGGTGCCATCCATTTCACAGAGTCCCCTATTGTAATCACACAAAAGGCTCATGTTCTTATATAAATGTGTAAAATTAATTTAACAGTTATAACATATTTAGTGTTATCTGATATTTTAGTTGGAGGAGGAAGAATTTCCCGGATTTATTCGTTTCGATAAATTTCTGCCTCTTATGACCCAGGTGCTGCTGGAAAGAAGGTAAAAGATGCTGTTACTCCATGTGTTAGTTTTCACCATCATTGTAATGATGAGAATGATGAAGGCAATGCTCACAATGATACATGATGATTTATTACGATGATGATATGTTTGCTCGTGACCATGACATTAACATTGCTCGTGGCCCAATCATCAAGCTTTTACAAGTCCCTCAAGACTTTGTCTTTGGTCATGGCTGGGCTGGGAGCGCTCTTAAGTAGGTTTCTTGAAGAGGCGCTATATAAATGCTCAGAAAATATAAATGAACGAATGAATGTTTGACAGCAAACCAGTAGCCGCTGTTATCAAAGTTGGCACGGCGCTGATCACTTTATTTATAGAGATTTTTATGATGCAGTTGATTATAATTATATGTCATCATAAGATTTTATCAAACTTTGCTTTCTAAAGATATCGACCAGCCTCTGAGGAGCTCCTGTTGAAGGCATTTAAAGTATTGGATACAGATGACAAGGGCTTTCTAATGTCAGATCATCTACAAGAAATAATGATGAATGAAGGTATGACAATGGCCTTTGTCTAATAGTGCTCATTCATTATGACAATGCAATTGTATGCAGTTATTTGCAATTATGATGCAGTTAAAATACAGTAGCAAGACAGTTACAATACATTTGTGTTGCAATTACAATTGAGAAACGATTGAGTGAGATGCAGTTAAAAGTAGTAGGATGTTCTTGTCAGTGCAGAATCGTATTTGTCTCTCCTGGGTTTCATTGAAACTAGGTTGAGATTGAAGTCTTTAGATATCACATAGTTCTCATTCACTTGATTCAGTTTTGTCAGGATTCGCTGCATTTTCAATGGACTTTTAGACAAATTGGGACTTTGGAATTGGAATTTAGAGTAATGTATACGATTACCCACATGCATACATTTATTCACACATAGATAATGTACATGCATAAACGAACACACGTGCTTACATATATGCATAAATACAATAATGCATTCAAAGTTTCTTGTAAAAATGTTTATGTTGTTTATTTATTAATAAGGCGAGCCATTTTCTGCTGAGGAGATGGAGGAAATGCTGTCGACTGCTATCAACCCAGAAACAAATAGCGTCGCCTACAAAGACTACATACCTCTCATGATAATAGAAGAATCATAATAATAATAACACACTCTTTAGTTTTTGACTATATTAGATAAAGTCTGGATTTTACTAGATCTCCAGCCTTTTCTGTAAAGAAAATGTATTTTGACTGGTGCGATAAATGTGTAATTTTACAAACTCTGCTGAGTGATTATATTTTGTTTTTATGAGATTCTGAAAAAACACTGGCTGTACATACTTACTAAGATACATATTATGCGTATATAGGCCAACCTACCTGCATATAAATACATGCATGAACACCTTGCATAAGTTAACGACTTATAATCAGAATCAGTATTGCTTGTAAGACAAAAATTTGATCAAGCTTGTGTTTTATTTGTTTATTTGCACAAACTTCATTGCTGTGCATTACTTTTTCTGGAAGTTTCAGAACTTTAGATAAACTTCAGATAAACTTCTCAATGTGTTTAAAAGTTACATTATTAATTACTATTCTTTATGTGGAGCTGCAGTCATTAGCACATGTGGTTGTAATTATACATTTCAATGAAGGTGATTCTATAGTACATTTTGTTCCGAGTAATAGCAAACTCAACATTTCTTTGGAACAAAAAAATTGGGGAAACCAGCCTCTTCTCAGGTGCTCATTAGAAGCTCAGTTAATTGTTTAGTCCCAATACAATAGGTGACCATTGTCTTCCACTGCAAGTTTTTATATTTTAGATTTGGTTTCAGTAGAAGCAGAGAGGCTTACGTTTTAAAGGTTTTATTGGAACACGTGTGCCATGTGTAGATGTAACATTGTCATCATGATATGAGACTTAATAATTGTGACAAGCCTTCTTCCTAAGTTTCCTGTGGCTGCTGGGAGTCCACACGCCTTGGCGGCAATATTACAATAATATTGCAGAACTATTGCACGCAAAAGACTTGCTCGGGTCTCTACATAGGAACTAAACCTTAACATCTGGTTTGTGTATAACCCGCACACTCTCCGCTTTCCAGGAAGAACCGCTCGAACCAATGCGAAAACATGCCATATACACGAAGTACATATATTTTATTGCTCAGGCTTAAAATAATCAGACAAATAACATCATTAACGTACAATGAAGGTGGTTATGTGAAGTTACATCTGCGTGAATAATGAATGTGCTGTATAAATCTATATTGCGTTATACCGGTTTCTTAATTATGCATCTGATTACATTTTTGCCTAATGTACCAGAGGTGCACGTGTTTTCCACTTTTCGTAGTTATTTTCTTGCTGGATTTAATATAACCATAGATTAAAATCTTTTACTAGAATTCGGAATAGTTATGAACCATTTTGATACATAAAGTATTCAAATTATTCATATATGAGGCTTATCTAAATAATGGTGTACAACAGATCGGCTAAATAGTTATCCCTAACATTGGATCATCAGCGCCGTTTCTTTTGAAATGAGTTATATCAACGAAGCGTCAGTTGTAGAGAACATCAATTCTTATAATTATGTGCAGTTAGAAGGAACATATAATTCGTGACATATAATTTGGGGATCCAATCTTTTTATTTTACAATCCAGCTCGCAACTTGACTAGAAGGACTAGAAGCTGACCCCGAGGATGGATGAATTTGATGTGCCCCGCTGGGATATGGACGAAAAGACGGAGGCTATTGTTGATAATATCTTCTGCAATATGGCCATTCTAAGTGCAAAAAAGGTTTGTCAAAGTTTGATTACATCATTGATCAGAAGCTTTTCTGTACAGATGCTTGTAAATCATCTTGCTCATGTGGGGTTCAAAGAAGAGACTGTATTGTCGCTCAGACGCATAACGGAACAATAATGCTGGTTATTATTATACCACATATTTGCCTGTCTTATGGTGGGAAGTTTAGTTCCATTGCCCTCCAATCCACTTCTCTGCCTACCTTCCCTTTTCGCCTCTCTTCTTCCCATCCTCTCCCCTCCCATTCCTGTTTGCTCTCGCACCTCTCCCCTCTCCTCCTATTGCTGACGAATAGAAAGTATGAGCTAAGTGAGAAGTTCTTTTGAGAGCTTCCTCAATTGGACTAGCAAAATGCTAAAAATATGGACTTTGGGAAGCTGTTTGATATGCTTTTGAGATGTTTTTCTGACTGGGGCTAAATCTGAAGTTGTACTCCTCATATATGGCATAAGAAAAGCTTTAAGCTTCAATTAGTTTGGGCAGTGTAGTTACTGTTTTTACATTTGATCTGAGCTGAGGTTTTTATTCTTCTATGCCAGTTCAGAAACTGCATCTAGTTTCATCAGCTTGTAACCAGATTGTCTACTATGCTGTAGTCATGTTAATATTAAACAAAAATCCTCCAAACACTGACTGTGAGACCACACCTAACGTCATGAAAATATGCAAGACTTATGAACCTCAACTTTGTTGATGAGGCAATACAAACATCGCATCTTTTTTATTCAATGCCTGATTGAGTGTAGCAATTGGGTTTTATTAAATTGTCTACCAGAATATTGCGACCAGATTTGTTTTCATTTGGTTCACTTTACTCTGCAGGACAAGTTGCCAAACAAGACATCGGGAAACGACACAGTTAAAGCAAAGAAGAAAAAACGAAGAGGTGCAAGCCCGAAAATCGGAGCTCAGCCGAATGGCTTGGAGCAGACGGCAAGAAATGATAGCATTAAGACAAAGAGTGAGAAACGAAAAAGGAAGAAGAAGAAAGCCGCTGCGAAAATGAATGACTCTGTTGCTGATCAGTCAACTTGCACTGAAGCAAATTCATCTGCAGTTTCTCATGCGGATAAATTGCTTGAGGGGGTGGTGATTGGATCAGAGGTTACTCAGAAGCAAAAGAGGAAGAAAAAGTCTAGCAGTAAAAAGAATAAATATGCGCACCTAGGTCGAAAGGGCACGGGTGAAAATCTGTGTACCATTGATCAATCAGCAGCGAAGAACGTAAAAACTTGCTTCGAACCTGCTGTTGGTGCTAGCAGAAATATAATCATGACAAGTGAGGATAAAAGTGGAAAGAGAGGAAAACAGATGTTTCCAGAAAAGTCTAGTGCAAACGATGTTGATGAATATGTAAAGTCGCCTGGCAAGAAAAGGAAATTTTGTGAAATTGAATCTAAGAAAGAAAGTCGGTCAGAATCAGAAAAGAGAAATGAGGAAGGTAGAATAGTAAAAAAGAGAAAGATTTCAAGTATGGATGAAGGAAGTTCCGGATTTTCTAAGAATAAGGTTATGAAAGAAAGTGGATTAAAGAAAAAGCCAAAGATTTCTGCCTGCAGCAGTGAGGTTCAAAATGCAGCTGAAGCAGAAACAAGTTTAGTAAAAAAGCAACGAGCTGCTGACTTCATTACTGGTCGTCAGAATTCTGTTAATATGGGATCTGTCAGAAAGATAAACATTTCAGAAAATAACGGTGGCACCCAGAAACCTAAACAGAAAAAGAAACTTAAGAAAAAGAACGACGTAGTCCTCAGTTCCGATGTTATGCACGAGGAGAAAGAACTATATCCCCACAAGAAAGACTCTCACAGAAAACTACCCTTTAACATAGACAAGCTTCGTGCTGCTCTTGCGGCAGCAAAGACGCCAAGCCATCCGGAGGATGTGGCAAAATCTAAAAGCAATGTGGGAAAGACAGCAGAAATTTCAGATACAGTGGAGAAAAACGACCACAAGGAAGAAAAAACCAAACCGAGTCTGCGCGAGAGCATGATGGCAAGACTGTATGCGGCAAGATTCCGTTTAATCAACGAGGAGCTCTACACCTCAACGAGTAAAGACGCAGTTGAACTGTTCAAGAGTGATAAAGAGTCTTTCAAAATTTATCACGAAGGATACCAATCACAGGTCGCAAAGTGGCCAACAGTTCCTGTGGATAAAATGGTGCAGTACATTAAAAGCCGGTAATGCCTAAATTTGTTTATCGATGTTGTCATTAGTTTTTAGATATTACTTTGGAACAATTTTGGAAAAAATGTATTAGATACCAGTATTAGAAGTGTATTTGCATTTGAAGTTAAATGTTTGAGCTGAATTTAAAGATTTGACCTTGGAAAAATTACTTTAAATCCTCGTTAACTAAATGCGATCAATACATCGAATCATTGCAATATAGTTTCAACATGATTACATATTGCTTATGCACTATTAATGAACATCTTTAGATTAAGAATAAGAACCGCTGTTGAATTAAATGCTCTGTTATAACATGGATTGAATATAAATGGTTGGAGATTGGTATATAAATTTAGTAATTGATTTAATTGTAATAAAACCATTGTATAAGGCAAAGTGGTTGGTGATGCTTCCACAGCATTCTGAGAAGGAGTTCTGGTGTATTTAAATCTGACTACACATTCATTCATTCAGGTATTTATAAACTTTATATAGCACCTTTCATGGGAACTACTCTGACTCCAGCACAGCAAAAAGAACAGTTTTAAAGTTAATAACTATGTGCCAGAGAGAATTCTGGAAAGTAGGCGTAGCTACAGAGAGAGCCAATTCCAGACCATCGTGCCTACACATGGTTTCGATTCAAAAATAGTTTAAGCTCGGAAGCACCGAGCAAAGTTTCTTCAACTTAAAAATGTTTGTTTACGCAGGAATTCTGGTCTTGTTGTTGCTGACTTTGGCTGTGGAGATGCAAAGATTGCGCAGTCCGTACCTAACAAGGTGCACTCTTTCGACCTCGTTGCTCTTAACAAACATGTTATCGTCTGCGACATGAAACGCGTAAGTTATTATCAGGCATTTTTATGAACAGTAGAAAAAAATACTGGTCTAATGTCAGTAATATAAGAAACTTCTGTTGTGACAATTTGGAAGTTTGATTGATTTTTGTTTTCTGTCCTATTTTAACTGACATGAAAGTTAATATCCAGAATTTTTTCAAACAGTTGAAATTTACCGTTTTTATTAGGGATGAACCTAGATTGAATTCCTTGCCAAGTCAAAGTACCGAGTTTTACGAGCTTAATTTTGCTAAGTCCAAGTTTAGAATATTTAAAAAAATCTCATTCTCACGATTATTGGTTTGGCAGTTTGCAAAACTTTTATGAATTTTTAGTTTTGCCTTAGTTTACACTTGGAAGTAGTAACTAGTAAGTACTAATAGAAGCATTATTTGTGTTTTTAGTTGCGTTGATTTTCGTTTTGTAAATAAAAATTTCCGATTATCTTTTTCAAAACGGAGAATTGTAAAGATTTAAACTCGTACCCATTGTTTTTCCGAGTCCGAGTTTATGCCAAGTACTACGAAACTCAAGTCAAGTTTCAGTTCATCCCTAATTTGTCTGAACAGTAGAAATATAAAATTTCTGTTGTGACAATTCAGAAGTTTGATTGATTTTCCTATTCCATTCTAGTTTAACAGATTGTTGTAATAGCTAACATGATTGCTTTGCAGATAGTGAATGGATATATTTGATGTGCCTTAAGTATACTATGTCATGATTCAATGACCTGCCAAGTAGCTTTGATCAACAGAAGTTGAGCTGCTTTTAAGTTCATTTAGAACAGATATTTTGTGTTTTCTGCTGTCACTGTATTTGTTACAATGACCATCTTCATTTCGGATTATTTTTAGGTTCCTCTCAGCAAGGCTTCTGTTGACATTGTCGTTTTCTGCCTGTCACTGATGGGTACTAATCTCGTTGATTTTGTGTGTGAGGCCAACCGGGTTCTTAAATCAGGGTGAGCAATTTTTTCAGCTGAGCAACTCGGTTGATTTGTTACATACATACTGCATTTTCAGTAACAATGTTAGCTGGGGATTATATATTCACATTCTGTAAACACTTGAAAACTGTTCTTTTCATCAGCGGTTGAACTGGGAGTGCCTTTGAGTAGTTCTAGAAAGAGGTGTTATATAAATGCCTTGAATGAATGAATGAATATCTCATTCAGTGTGGGTTGAAGCCTGAATTGAAATCATCCTGACAGATGAGATATTCATGTAATTTCCAGGCAAACTGAAAACTGAAATAATAGCTTGCAATTTGTGTGGTTTCAGTGCCAATGAGAGGATATTGCTGAGGTATCCGATACCCTATAACCATACTCACACTTTCTTACTTCTGGTCTAATGTCAGTTTTAAAGCTTAGAGCCTCTGATTCAAGTTCTGACTGATAGATTTTACCAAGCTCAAGATTGATTGTTAAAGTCGAGTTAGAATAGGACAACTTTGTCTGGTCATCCTGAATTTTTAACTTATGTTCATGTGTTTTATGTCAATGTGACTCTGAGAATTATTTAAACTGTTATATGAAATCTGTATGCTTTTAATGTTGTTACTTGCTGGTTGTTAGTCAATCTAATTGTGTGCATGTGTTAGGGGTATTCTTTTGATTGCCGAGGTTGTTAGTCGTTTCAACAGAATATCAGTCTTCGTCAAGAAACTACAAAAGTTTGGCTTCACTTTGGTTGAAAAGGTTAGTCTTTATGTTCTGATCAGAAAAAAGATCTTGATGCATTTATGATGCTCAAATATGTTGTATCGGTTTACCTTTAAACCAACAAGTAATGCTTGTAGCATTATAAATTTACAACCCTTTGGTTGTATAGTCAATTTTTTTTAATGTAGTACGATTAATTTAGCTTCAATGACTAGATTTCTTGCCATTTCATCACACTTCATGACTGCAGGTTTGTTGCGATGACAATCACAGCGTCATTTGTTACCAGAGATGTTTTTAAGGTTATGAAGGAGCTTTTGTTATGGAGTAACCAGAATATTTAAAAAATTTGACAGTGATTCTTCAGTAATTTTTCAGTAATGGAGCATTCATCAAATCAAACTTGATGCATACTTGATGTTGATTCCTGTCATAGCTCTGTTAACGTCAAACTGAGTTCTGTTGGTGTAATTGCTTGTCTTAACAGTTGGCTAAAGTATGTCTTGTTACAAGCCATGGTACTGAGATTGGGACAAATTTAAATGTCTTTGTCTTGATGATTTTCATTTATCGGTCCAACACAAAGGTTGATACATGGCAACATTGGTACAAGATAATATAGATAATATAGATAATATAGCAAAGTCATAGAAAATTTAGGGTTAAATATGAGTCTTTTTTAAGGCAGAATATTCATTAATTGAAATAGAATAAATTAAAGTTAAATAGAGCTGAATAGGGGCTATACTGTTGTATATGTTTATTAATATTTTTATGTTAGGGTTATTGTCAATGTTGCACATTTTAAAGGTAACTATATTCTTATTAAAAACCAACTGCTATCCACACTTTGGTGAACATGCATCAGATAAAATACCTTCAAAAAAGTTCAGGTTCATTTATAAATTCTATTACTTATTTTACAGGATCAGAGCAACACGATGTTCGTATGGTTTGAGTTTAAGAAAACGGGACAACCGTCCAACGCAGCAAAGCTACCCTCAATTGAACTAGATCCGTGTATATACAAAAGGCGATAAAAACTCCAACAGCTCGGAGCATATGCTTAGAACCTGTCGCTTATTTTCATGGCAGTTTCTCAAAATGACCGTAACATCGTCCGTGGGCTTTCCTGCAAAGATGTTCCTTTATCTATCTCATCATAATTGTTGGATTATTTCATTTTACCATCATGATAAGCTACAATTGTATTTAGGAATATTTTAAACTTATATTCTGTCAAATGACATGTTTGTTTTTTATTATTTTTGCTCTAGAGAGTATTATAGCTTCTCTGACCAATTATGCTAATCTAGGCAATGTCAATCACAAGTGGACAGACTATTTCTTCAGGTAGTAAAACGATGCTTCATAAACTAGTATGAGTTGCCTATAGTTACCCAGGGGCGGCGATCCCACCAGAGTTAAAGGGGACAAGTCCCCCCACCTTTCACGGAGAGAGGACATATTATACGTGTGACCCCCGAATTTCTTACCCCCTCATTGGGTGCCCACGCACAGAATTAGTACAGTAGTTTTAATTTCTCACAAGAAACATTTATTATAGCTATACACTATTATACATTCTGTGCAATTAAATATGATTTTAATTTGCCTTGAGAAGGCTGGTTCCGGCAACTTCGCTTTTGTGCATACTGTAAGAATGTCGTGATTATGATGAAAAAATGGTGGATTTTATCTGACATCAGAATATGGTGTAAGCAAATAAGAACGACAACAAAAGTGTTAAAATCCAATGAATTTTAATTCCAGATGCCTGCTGGAGCACATACTGACAAACGTTAACAGAATTTGGCATCAAAAACTAACTCCAAACACTTTTAAAAGGACAACTTAACATTAAAATTATATAGGGTAAGCATTCAATAGTTAATAGTTACTCTCACATCATTAAGAAACCTTGGCAACCAGAGGCGGCGATTTCGTATGAGAAGTGAGGGGGACACCCAATGAGGGGTAGGAAATGTGGGGGAGACAAACGTGTAACGTGTCTCCTCTCGGTAAATGCCCCCTAGAACCCTCCCCCCCCCCACGGGATCGCCGCATCTGATGGCAACCCTTGCAAGTGCCTTGTAAGCTTGCCATGCATGAACGAATTACTGCATCAGTTTGTATAACTCTTTCATATTGTGCACTCTAACACCGTTTCCAAGGAAACTGTCTTCGCACCATGTCATTGCAATTGCACTCGGCAGCCATGATATTATCACCGGGAATCGAATTTAAAGTACTGAGCACAATACACCAGTTCTACAATGATTAACTTCAACGCACAGCAAAAACAGTCCACTCGCTTCATTAATCAGCCTCTAAAATGCTTAATTATTTGAGCAATTAAATAGATCTATTTCCTGCCAAAAACAGCATCGTGCGTAGAAAATACAGCATAGCACTCTCATCAATTAATAAATACAAACTGGCTTTATAAAATCAAAAGATTGAATAATTTTCTTGTGCATAAATAATTAGAAGCTTTGGTAAATATTACTTATCAGCATTCCGTGCTACAATAAACTCACTACTTGTACTTGTATTATCTTCGATCCAATGGTAGCCATAACTGATCTCTTCTACTAAAACTTAGGTATATGTACATGCATGCGGATCAATATGCAATATAGGTGGCAGTAACTGTTAAGTTACAGACAAAAAGAAACTGGTAATTGTAGAATATCAATACACTACAATGAATAAATACAAGTACGAGTATTGAACAGAGAAAAGACCGCAAGTCGTCAACAGAGATACCTGGAGGCCTGTATATTACACCTGTACAACATTGACATAACATTTTTTTCGATTAGTAACATCGTTACCGAACAAAATTGGTAGTCGACAAACAGGTAGGCCCATAATAGAAAGTTAATGAGATTATTTAGTATTAAATAAATACCAACTTAGATAACAGACACTGTTCAATTACAAATATATACAAACTGCTTAAAAATTATGATTATATTTTTCTAAACTCAAACTATTTATTCAGTCAAATCCTTTTTTATTCATGAGCATTCATATACTTTATCGTCAAGTTGTTTGTACAGGCTGCCAGCAATGCTCCCTCTAATTTTTTGGAGATCTAGGGTCTAGTGTGCACAATAAAATTTGTGTGCAACATTTTGTAAATGGTTCATACTATTGTGCACAGGGCCAAGTTGAATGGGATGATAGTTAAATTAAGATCATATCTGAAAGTCTATGGAAACTGATAAGTTCTGATGACCTAAGAAAGTTCCCTTCTAAACATAAATAAGGTGACGTATCAGCCAAGGAATCAAAATTTCTGGAGTTAGGCTGGCCGCAGCTGGCTAGGTGACTCAATTTACGTAGTTTCGTAAAAACAATTGCGTGAGCAACCTTAATTCTTGTGTGCGCTGGCTCCACGGCCCGTGCGCACGCGCACATGCACACAGCTTCGAGGGAACATTGACTGCCAGAAAGGCTGATTGTCGCCGTGCAGAAACTACGAGACGGAAGAGAAAAGATGACTGTAAAGACAGCGAGACAGTTTCTACGACATGGAATGCTGGCTTTTCTGTCACTAAGGGGAGCAGAAGAATTGGCTGAGTATTTGATTGTCACATAGGTGCGTGTCATCACTCGTCACGGTGTTCTTCGTTGAAACATTTATAGGGATGACACTGTAACGAAGAAACAACATTATATTATGACAATGGATGGTATAACGAATGGATGATGGATGAAAAGAAGGATGAACGAACGAGGAACGATTATATACGTGCGCATGGAGCAAAGGATTGATAGCTATGAAATGAATGGATAGAATGATTAATTCATTCTGAGAATTTATATTCGCAACTACCGTATGCCTGTGGCCGTGCCATTCCCAAGCCTGGAGAGTGGAGAAAAAAGAAGTAGGACGCCAATCATCCTTATAATGATACATAGTCTTAAACGGCACCTAACAAGTCAATTTTGGAGCTAAATCGATGTTGCAATAACGCCAATTACTTTGAACGCTAAAACGAGGCACCATCCATCCAGGCTTATGTAGGTACTCTGCACCGACATAATTTCCTCCACAGAAAAAGAACGATGATAAATGTATGCCTATAACTAAGCCTACTCACCGGGGCATATTCCCGTCGTCACCTGACTAACGATCGACGGAAGTTCGTCATAGTTTGTCACGTGGTAGACGTGATTATCAGCCGGACTGGAAGCGATTGCCTTCAGGTCGTTCGGCAGAACCTGTTTTCCAACTCCGACCACGAACAACTCCACATTCTCTTCCTCCCTGAGCCGGATCGCCTCCTTGGCCGCCTGCTTGTTCCTGTCCAAGGGTCCGTCGATTACGATCACGCCGATCCTCTTTACGTGCGGACGCCCTCCACGCTCTTCCGCAAAGGTCGATTCCTTTATGTAGCGCAAGACAGACGCTGTGGACGGCAGACTGCGTCGCTCTATAACACGCAGCGCTCTCTTTATGTTACGTGCGAGACTGACTTCCGGGATGGCGTCGCAGTCCTTAGGGACGAGGCCGACGTGGACCTTCTGGGGACCGATGTCCAGTCGGGAGGAAATGTTCCGGAAGAAGCGCATCGTCTTCAGAGTGTCGTTCGCATCGGCCGATGGAGAACCAGCGAAGACGATGTCAGCCGCCACTCCTATTCCACAAGCTGAAAGAAATATGAGGGTTAAACGTAAAGAGATGTGATCGAGTAGACTGAATGTTTTGAACATGATAAGCCTCTCCTCTTGACCTCGTCACAGTCCTATCAGTTTTACCGCAACATTAAAACGTCATGGGGAATGTAGACTTACTGTCATATTCTCTCTCACAGACTCTTGCTACGTTCAACGTCCGACATTATGCGGCTGAGATAATTATCCTAAGATGTTTGTGCTTCGTTGGAAGTAAGACATAAAGATGAGAACTTCTTACATGGATCATACTGAATCTTTACAAATGAACGTGGAGAGACACGCATCTCTTTGGAATAAGTTTTTAGTGACGGCGATGATGCTGAAGAGGCGGAAGATTATGGTGTTGCTGGCGATGATGACGACGATGACGATGATGATAGGGACCTTGAGCAAGTCCTTCGTAGACAATTTCTCTGCATTACAACTGCAGTTGCGCAGTCGAGGCGTGTGCGCACTTCCGAACCAATAATTGTAAGAAGGGCGATATCAAATTAGGAAGATTTATTGTAATGTATAATGATGACATCGCTGATGACATCATCATCATCATAGCGCTACTGGGTAGGTGGTCTTGAGGGCGCTATATTAATCCTTCGGATAAATAAGCGATAGTGAGGATGACTGATGATGACGAAGGTCTAAACGCGTCTCACTAGACCTCAAGTGTCCTCAAACATTTGCTTTAAAAATGATTAATCGGCTGAAGAGGTGACCATTCAGCATTATTGAAAAGTGTTTATATTGGTCGATTAATTTAGTGCATCCCAGAACCACTGCACACAAGAGGACGCTAACGTCACCAGTCGGAAAACACGTTCATACATAATCATATCCTAAACTTGACATTTCTATAGCGCCTATTAAACGAACTCACGGCAACCAGCTTATACAATATTATAGCGTGCCATAAAGCTAATAAGCCCTGGCGATTGTCACGAACCGCGAAGAACGCTGGGTTGTTTGGAGTAAGTTAATTACCATTTACTATGGTGTAATTCCATCACTTGACCAACTAATATAAATATTTATTCGGACGCTCGGGTGAGAAACGGAATGGAAACGAGTGCATTCGGCAATTGAGTGCCCCGACGAGTTCAAGCGTTTCCCTTAACAGATGACACATAGGGTGACGTCTACAAACACGAGAGGCTGGATCATTATATTTCAGGAACAGTGTAGCAATTAACTGACATAAAACACTTCACCAATGTTTATCTACGCTCTTACAGCTGCTATTTCTGTCGATTGTCGTGACTTTGTCATGAGGAGCAGAATTCCATACCCAAATGATTGTTTAAACACCGTATACTATTCAATAGTAAAATGACTAATTACCCACCGTAGTATTCCAGAACCAGGTGATTAGACTAATTAACCAATCACTGGATTAATTAATTCAGTAGAAACCAACCTTGATCAACCTGCACTGACGGATCGATCGCTGTTCGGATGGTTGGTGGCACGAACGTCGGTGAAATCGTTACTGGAAAAGAAGTCAAAAACGCCCAAATAAGGGTAAAGCAAATATCCATATATGTTCATTTATCTATCCGCATCCTAAAATTATCCTCGATTTAATTCGTTAGACTTCCATAATTTGGTTGAATTCATATTTCACAGATAACTAAGCCTATTTCAACACACTCCAAACAGAGGCCAAAATTTCCAATACGATATCATCAGTTGAATAACTTGTCAACACTTGGCCTTCTGCTTTGGTATTTGCATGACTTTTTTATTACTGATATTACTGCCTAGCCTTTCAGACTTACTGAACCAAGTGTCTTTAAACAAGTAAGTAATTTAGAAGAAGGAAGAAGAATACCAGTCCCGTAAGCTAGCTCGGAGGCAGCCATGTCTGTGTAGTATTAGCAACTTAAATTTCTTAGCCTCGGCACATGTCAGT
>OY365814.1:26689355-26714355 GCA_959347315.1 Bimastos eiseni | reverse complement strand
GATAAGAGAGATGATGGAGTGAGACAATTCGCTCGTAATGAATGGGCTTCTGCGTAAGGGCGGACACAGGTACGATTAGGCTATTGAGAGAATTACTCTTTTTTTAATCGTTAGCAGGGGATGGTCTGAAGTGCGGATGTGTGTTTTGGGAGATACGGTTCATCTGGGTTTCATGAAGAAGGGTGCTTCAGCTTCTGAGTACGCTGTTTACGTCACCATGACAACGTATCTTCTAATTCTGCTCGGGACTTGATCGATCTGATGACGTTAAACGATTCAACATCGTGTGAAACGGTGCATAATAGTCAACGCTATATAACAGAAGTGCACCTAGATGACGCGCATGGTCACGCCTCAATTTATAGCGTCTGCACTAGAATCCCACTGTCTTACCATAAGTGATTTTGCCTAACTTATAACTTAACAACCAGATGACCCTGCTTTAAACTGTAGTTGCAGTTTAACGACACTGTGTGGTAACGAAGTCCATTAGCGTTGCTCTCCACCTATGTCCAGGCTTGGGACTAGCACTGGCAGAGTGCAACCAGCGGAGGAGTTAAACTGTCTTGCTGCGTTCCCTGTATAAGCCTACCTGACCTTTCTTTTCTTTGTCGTATATTCTCTTAGCTGTACCCTGCTTCACTGTGTCCTGTCTTACGGCAGACAGGGACTCGATGACGTCTGTTCTTTTGTATGCATGGAGAGAATGTATTAAGAGGATTTTGCAAGATCTAACTACGTCAATTGTCTCTTAAATTTTTAAGTGCTAACATGTGGCTTCTTAAGCGCATCAGAAATCATTTTAGTTTGATTGCACTTTAAAAGCAATATTTGTTTGCATGTGTGTTCTCTCACAAGTTTTCTAATTCTACATCGTGCTCATTTGACCACCAAACTGTTTGTACTCTGCTTTTCTTATCAAACCTTGACTTGTTTTATATCCAATTAACGAGTTATCTCATGCCATTTAACATTATTGGGGGGGTGTCCCTGGCACGTATACACACAGACTTGTTGTTGTTTACTTTAGGGATTTATCTTACGAATGGAGGTTCGTCTCGATATCTAGTTTAGAATTGAAGTCACTATTGCGCAATCTAATCCTGCCTGCTGCTCTATTTTATGTGAGAAATGGTAGCCCACGTTAGCTGGGCGGTTTTTGGTGCCTTAGGGGCTTATTTATTTCTCCCTGTTGCTCCGCCTCTGATATCTTTGTGTATTCAACGTGCCTTCGGTTGGGGGCAGTCAATATAATGGTTTGTTATACATGAACATGCCAGTCCCAAGCTTGAATAAAGAAGGGGCGATGCTACAGTGATCTTTGTAATCACATAGTGTCGTTACACTGAAACTATTATATATTAGTGAATATATATAATTATATATATATAATATATATGCTCCTAGCTCATTGTTGTGTTTTAAACATATCTGCACTTGGATGTATATATACAGTGTATATACATACTGCGTATATATATGTATGTATGAGGTAACAATGAGGTTGGTTACATGTATAATGATGTACAGACCGTTGAACACTTAAGCATTTGCAAGTGATAAGCGTATCCGCAATATAGATGTTTTGACGCCAGAGTTAGAGGTGTTGGCAGATAAGAAACGTTGAATACACAGACTCGTAAAACGTCCGCCGGAGGTTATGGAAACACTCAGGAAACAATTCCTTTCTATCCGAACAGACGCCTCTTCAGCTGTCTGGAGTTAATCACTCTCTGTCGATTCCAGTCAATGAATCAAAGAACTGTTGAATGAAATGGATTAATGGCCGACGGATATGACGTCATGAGGATTCCGGGATGAATTATTTAATACGCTGACAAAGGCACCACCATCCTCCACTTCCTCATTATCATCATAATCATCGTCGTAGTCATCATCATGATTAGTTGCTGCAGCCGCTGGTGATTATGCTTAATGTTAATGGGGTACTTGGTGGGTAGAGTCCTACGTGGTTGCTAATTGGGTTTTAAGTAAGTTTCATACCTTTGACATTTCTACGATAGGCCTACATCGTCGGTTTATAATTACCGCTGCTTTTATTACTTGGCTGAGGCGTGGTCATCAATGTGCCAGCAAAGAGATCTTTCAGGCAAAGCTGGGTGACGATAGCGGTGTAAAAACGTCAGCATTAAACTTTCGGGGCACACAAAACACACATGGAGTCAACAGCGCAATGGCACGTGCCACCGTTTTGCTACTCAGCAGCTTTGTTATTGTGGGTTTAATTTTCTCAAAGAACTGTCGAAATCTGATGGTGGTGTTTTGGGTGGCGATGTTGTTGTTGTTGTTGTCGGTTGTGGAGGAGGAGGAGGAGGAGGAGAACGACAAAAAGTACGAAAAGGAGGACGAGAAGAAGGACATGGCGTGTCCTTGTGACCCAAACAGGGCCTTCTCTAAATAATGCTAAGCGAATTTCAGTGACAATGTTTACGCATAGTTTCGCTGTTTGACTGGTTGACATTGAGCGTGTTTTTGCTAGCATTGGGTTTCCTTTTCTTGCCCTTGGGTGCAACGAAGTGACTCTCGTGGGGACAACATTTCTGAAACTGTAAAGGTCAATATTTTATTACAGGTCTGCTGTAAAATATGTCTAAAACAGCTGTAAGATTATGCTTAAAACATCCTCTTGGGCGTTTATGGCTCCATCGGTGAAAGATGTTCATGCGAAGTATACGTGTGATGAGAATAACGGCAGAGAATCTGATGCTCTAGGACCAACTTTCATCTACGTCAACTGTGCGGACAGACATATCGCACAAGTTTGCCGTTAAAGGAAAATGTATTGGCCTAAACGAGCGAAGGTACCGCGAGTCGTGTACCTTGGCCTACATTAGGCTACCTTTGACCTTTGCCCTACCTTATATCACCTACACCTTTGTCTCACCTTTACAAGAATGCTATGTGCTATATATATATATATATATTCTTTGCGGTAGGTCCTAGGGTTTAGAATGGCCTCTCTGAAGTTAGGCCTGTTTCCTACGTCGTATATAGTGGTACTTTCATAGTCATTTTAAAACTAACCCTTTTGTTCGAGCTGGTTTTGGGAGCGCTTTTGAGGAGGCTACTTGTCTTAAAATAGCACTGCAGAAATTTTTGAATGAATTAATGAAAATATATTCGTTTAATGCGTCTAAATATCAAACGGCAGTCAGTTTGAAAAATCGTGAATCTCTAAAGTCAGCACAAATTAAAATAAAAGCTATAGTCCAGAACATTCTCTGGCCAATAGAGAAAGTACCGTTTCGACAGTCTTTTGAAAGCAGGAAGAGTTTTTGTTTGCTGGATGATTGAATAGAGACTCATCCTATAATATAAGATGAGCCTATATTATAGGATGAGTCTATATTAAAGGATGAGTCTATATTAAAGGATTAGTCTATATTAAGGCTACATATCATATTGTAAACAAACTGTCTTTGTTGCTTCCGTAATCGTGGACGTCTTTGCTACTCTTGCACAAAATGAAGTCATCAACAGGCCTGCCTTCGTTTACTTACTTCCTCTTTCATACTCTCTGTTCCCGGTGCTGGAACAAGGAACAAGTACAACCAAACGATTTTTGGGATTATCATTAATTGCAAGTATTAGGTCAACATAATTAAGATATAGATCAACGCCTGGGCTTCTATCTTTGTGTATGCTCAGTGTGTGTTGTAAATCAAACTTATATATATATATATTTATTAATATATATATATGTATAAATATATATATATGCCTATAATTCGTCTGCAGAAGGGGAAGTGGAAAAAGAAAGGCAACCTGAGAAGCAGCCACGTGTACCCACTTCGTTTTCTTAGCCTCGGCATATGAAGGCGGGTGGCCAATCCTATCCCTCGCCATTTCATCTTCCCATTGACAGCGTACTGTCCGTGTAGTCGTCACAGCTTATAAGTTGGCTATAGGGCGCGCTGGTGGAATAAAATGTCTCATAGGGCGCGCTGCTGGAATAAAATGTCTCATAGGGCGCGCTGGTGGAATAAAATGTCTCGAACTAAATTCTCTGCCCTGGCGGGAATATATAAGCCCCAGCACGCCAACCTGTTCACCATCGACTGCCCACAATAGGTCTAAAATGCCTGTGACTAATCATCTACTGGATTTGAACCCGTAGCCGGATTCTGGGTTCGTGTCTTGCTTTGTATAGGCAGATTGGGATTAAGGAATTCACTATTGAACCGTTTGCGAATGATTGATTTGGACGTTTAGAAGAATCCTTCGTCCGAAAAATCTGTAAGAATCAGAAGAATTCTAATGGAGATGGATGATTGGTACAGAGACAGAGTGACGAGTACATGGTTTAGACGTATACGAAACAACAATAGTTTAAGCCCTGCTACCAGTCTCGACACTGAAACAAGAACTGCTGCTTTGCTTTTGTTCTCTTTCTGTCTCTGTCTCTCTGTCTCTCTCTGGCTGGCTGTTTATCTGTTTGTCTATCTGTCTCTCTAATAGGCACACGCTCCCCACACACACCTACTCACACACACGCACACACACACACGCACAAACACCTATACACCCAAACACACAGATACCAGATACACACGTATAGGGTGTGAGACGCTATTGCTGTTGCATGCGTTCATATTTGCCTTGCGAACTGCGCTCCATCTTATCTCAGTTTCAGTCTAATCCATTTCTGGCCATGGATGATTTCTTCGCTATGTGGCACCGGGTTATCTGGTTGTTTCCCCAACCAGAACATCCACAGCACATAAGCCTCACTCTGGTCCGAGACTGGTCGGTCCATCTATCTGGAATAGAAAACGCAGCGTCAGCATCTTACGACATGAGCTCCTTTATGCGCCGGTGAATAAGCTGGTCTCCCTGACGTGGCTTTTGTGGACGCTGAGAAATTTTCGAGGATTTACATTACATTTATTTTTGTTTGTATACCGTTGTATTCCAGCAGCAACTGAAAGCCAGCTGGCGAGCTCCTCCTTTCCCATCGATGTTCGAGAGAGACTAATAAGCTTCGACTGAAGAGGCGCTACGTAAATCTATGATCAAGATTATAATTACGTACACAAATACATTAGTAAACACACACACACACACACACACACACACACACACACACACACACACACACACACACACACACACACACACACACACACACACACACACACACACACACACACACACACATATATATATATACATATAATCATATGTATATATATATATATTTAATATATATATAATCATATGCAAATATGTGTAGATATATTAATTATCAGCACGACATTTTGATTGAACTGTGGGTAACTTATTTTTATTGTAGCAACGAATAAACAGAGCAATAAATCTCTTGCAGACGATCCGGGGGTGGGGAGGGAGGGTAAGCAGCACAATTGGCTGTCATAAGTTCTGATTGAATCCACTACAAAAGGGTGACATCAAAGCGTCTCTGCCATTCTTAGGCGTGTAAAACTTGCCTTCCATCAAAGTGTTTACTAGGTACGCAATAATAGCCTCTATCAACATACACACGGCCTCATAGAGTGTTGCATGGATATGTGTGATACATTTATGCATTTTTTTATTGTAGGTATTAATGCTACGATCATACTAATATAATCCTACGCTATTGTTGTCGTTTTTGGTATTTCTATCATTAGCGTTTTAATTATTTGTTGCCGAGGCAAGTATATAATAAAATTATAATCCCTCAGACGAAAATTGTCTGCAGACATGGAGTTAATAACATCTACTGTTGTTACTTTCATAATTTACAAAAATCGCAACTGCATGACGTCACTTGGTCGATTGTAACAATTGGAATGCGTCTTCCTTGTTGTTTTGCTCTTATTATCATTGTTACTGTTATTGTTATTGTTGTTGTTACTATTTTTGTTGCTGTTTTGCTGCTGTTATTATCTATTACTATTACTATCAATATTTCTGTTATTATCATTAACATTGTCATTGTTGATGTTATTATTATTATTATTATTATTATTATTATTATTATTATTATTATTATTATCATTATTATTATTATTATTATTATTATTATTATTATTATTATTATTATTATTATTATTATTATCATCATTATTATTATCGTTATAATTATCATTATCATCGTTTTCATTGTCAATATCATTATCATTATCAGTATCATCATTATTATTATTTTTATTATTATCATCGTTATCATTATAATCACTGTCATTATCATTATTATTATTATTATTATTATTATTATTATTATTATTAGTAGTAGTAGTAGTAGTAGTAGAAGTAGGTGAAGTAGGTGGAGTAGTAGTAGCAGCATTAGTTGTAGTAGTAGTATTAGGTGAAGTAGGTGGAGTAGTAGTTAGTAGTAGTAGTAGGTGGAGTAGGTAGAGTAGTAGTAGTAGTAGTAGTAGTAGTAGTAGGTGGAGTAGGTAGAGTAGTAGTAGTAGTAGTGGTAGTAGTAGTAGTAGTAGTAGTAGTAGTAGTAGTAGTAGCATTTAGCCCAGACGCACATGATCCCAGGAAGGAAAAAACAATACAAAGAATAAAAATTCTGTGACGTCTAGAACTGGTTTTGTTCCGCCAGATTGTTTTGTTTTGATATTATTGTTGTTGCTATCACTGTTGCTATTAATATGATTTTTAAGAAATAGTAATTGCATGATGTCACCTGAGAATCCTGGATGATTATCATAACGCAATTATAGTAAGCGGACAGATGAAAAACGGAGTAGGCAAGGACGTTAAGTGTCGGCACTCCTATTGCTGACGCAGCCGTAGAAAGTTTGTTCCCAAGGAAGAAAGAGGGACCGCCCACGTGATGTGTGAAGATACACTCATCTAAGCAAACGTGAACACAGAGCACTGGAATGTGCGAGAATCATCTGCTCTTTGTTCTTAGTGGTCTGTGATCCATTTTTATTATAACAGACCGACACGAGCAGTCTATGACACATCTTATTATCAGGCGTGTTGTCTGGTTTGAACGGCTATGTTTGGAGCAGGGCTATTATTGGATTTCAGAGTTTACGACTGGAGATCACGATAAACTCAAGAACTTCCTTCCGCCTGTAATCGCCAACTTTCCATCCAAGTCAATGTCCTCGTTGAGTAATGTCTATTAAGTAGAGAAACCACTGTGATAGAAGGCCCGCTTATATTAAAGTGTCTGATGGCGTCTTCAGTCGTTTGGAATTTTATTAACTTTTCACTACTGGATTTAAATGGTGAGCGATGGAGGGTGAAGCTGTTAACGTGCGGACTTTCAACCAGGATCTGAGCCCTTCTGCTCCACCACCGTTACTCCATATCCAACTCAAGCTGTGACGAGTACACTGACAGTAATACATATATATATATATATTAGATATGTAGCGGCGAGGGAGAGGACTGGCAACTCATTTTAATTGATTGATTGATTGATTCTCATAGGCTGAGAGAATGAAATTGCTGTCGCTTCATTCATACCACGGCTGTCTGTCGGGTTTTAGGGACTCGCATTTTCTTCTTCTTCCGCATCATTTTTTCAATTCACAGAACAAGTAATGTAATGTAATGTAATGTGATCAAGCATCTATATAGCGCCGCTATAATCAGCAGCGCTCTCAACGGGCGTCTGTGCGTGGGAACAGAAACTGGCAAGGTGAAAGGGTTAGTAACTCCAGGCGCAGGGACTGTGGAAGACAGTTCCAAGCCGAAGGGCCATCATGGGCAAAGCTCTGCGACTGGGTCGTGACAGAGCGCATGCGGAACAACAAGAGTCTGAGTTAATTGCTGACTTCGTCTAAGCTGGATGCCTCAGTACCCAGAACGGTCCGTCCTAAACTGGAATCTGCGTTTGATAATCTGAGAAAAAGTATTCGTCACTGCTGTTTTAAAGCAATGACGCATTATAATAAAACACTTCTTCGTAATCGATTTAGCAATTTGCATATAATATAGCATTTCTCTCAAGAACACAAACCCCTCTATCCGCTTCTGTCCCCATCTATCCGCTTCTATCTCCCTCTTTTTCCGCAGCTGTTGCAGGTACAATGACGGTACAGTCGGGGAGGAGTGTACATCCTCCCGACGTCACAACACTTGGTATCGATCATCATTCGCTGGAAAAATACTCTAATTATAATTTTAATTACGACAATAATTAACGTGGCATCGTTACAGTATACACAGAAAGAAGGCAATTGGTTTGCATCCATCTGTTTTTGACTGTTGACTGAGATGCAGTTTGCCATGACGAATACATTTGAAGTGTGTTCGCACTTATACTACAGACCCACTCACAGCCTTTGTGAGTGACTAAAAATGCTCTGTATTAACTTTAAAGCATGCATGGGTGCATCCACACATGCATACATCATACACTCAAGCATTTTTAGCGAGTTTGAATGGGTGAGATACTTCGCCACCGCCCGTCCGTTTGAATGGACGTCACGCCAATTAGGGGATTCGTCTGTTAAAGGACTACACGAGCGAGAGATTTTAATCTTAAAAAATGATACAGCATCGAGATTCGAACCGCGGTCCGCATGCTCCCGTTCGCAAAGGCGCTTGAGACGCAGCCTACGACCAATGTACATGCATAGCCAACTGGGACAATGGTCATACACATTATATTCATACATACGTACGTACATACATACATACATACATGCATACATACATACATACATACATACATACATGCATGCATACATACATACATACATACATACATACATGCATACATACATACATACATACATACACACATAAATACATACATACATACATGCATACATGCATGTGCTTACTTTTCGATGTTTTTATTTCGTGGTTGCGTGCACCGTTGACGTCCACTTTCTCCACCCAACGCAATTCAACCCCCTCTCACCCAAGTTCAGTTTCTTTTATTGCAACGGGTGAATGCCCTTAACGTCGTGTTAGAACTGGCACGACGTGTTTCCTTTGTACACGGATCGTTTAAAACGTGTCGCAGACACATGTCAGACAGAGTGTTTTCATAAATAATGATTATCCTATAAGAATATTCTAACTTATAACCCAGACATATTTGTGAAGACATCTTTGTGGTATACCGACTCTTGTCGTATTCATCTCTTAGATAGATTCCTGGCATATTTCGCGTTCTTAGTCGACTTTAGCATAATTATAATTATAATGATCGGTGTTCAACGCTTCGAAGTAACAGAATTATATTCCAATGTGGTAAACTAGTCTGCAATTATCATCTGTTTATGACCTGGTAAACAACCAATGAAGAAAAATAGCCACGTGAATCATTTATAATAATTTAGGCCTCAGTAGGAGTCCATAGATCTAAGAACATGCATGCACCTAATAATAGACAATTACATAGGCCTAATTATACAATGATACGGCATAAATATCACAATAATACAATGAACAGCACATAGTAAGTCTGTATAATATACAAATAGGCATTTATTAACTATATGATCCATACGTACACAAAGGGCATTTTATAACGTACATAATAATTATTATATATATATACATGTATATATATATATATATATACATATACACATGTGAGCCCCGTGGTTCATTTCGACGCATTAAAACTTTCTTTTAGCCGTTCTGGTGTCGGTTACACCTCTGAGTACTAACCTTGAAGAGGCGCTATGTAAATCTTCGCAATGAATGGGTGAATATTATTCGTGTGGTGTATATTATATATATATATATATATATATATATATATATATATATATATATTATAAACAGCGTACGTCTGCAGACTATTCTATTACGTACGACTGCATTTCTGAACATCATAATTGACACTGAATAGATACTCGCAAATAAAACATGAATCAAACTGTCATAATAATTATGATGACGCTTTTGAAAACGCGATCGTTTAGACTACCAGGCGATGTCGTCGGTATATCGAGGTTAAACTAGTCGCAATTCACCGACTCCATAAGCCAAAGAGAGAATAGCCAGGCATGTGAACAACCGTCATCTTTGTCGTCTGTTACCAGGATTTTCGCGTCAGCCAGGGTTCTCGGGTTGCTCGGCTGGGGACCGATCGGGTATATAGAGCGATCTATCACGCTCTTGTGGCATCTGTAAGAACGGAAATTCCACGGAAGAATTTCACAGACTATTTTGCGACTTTGATGTGCCGACGGGTCTGGTATTTGACTCCCTGGGCGCCCTGCTTATAGAGCGCGTGATACTGTTGTGATGTTCGACTTTGAGAATCTGTTTTTGATTGTCAGCTGATTGTCTTTATGGTCGGTTGTGGGGCACTGCGACCACCTGTTCGGATGATGAGGACACGACAAAAGTTCCCAGTGTCGTTCGCATCTACATCGCATGACGTTACTGTTCATTGTCTCTGTCCCTCTCGCACACTCATCGTCAGTATGTTTATGTATGCGTCTCTGTGTGCCTGTCAATTTCTCCATTTGTCTGTGTCTTAATTATTGACTGTCTGCCTGTTTCTACTTGTATGCGTCTGTGTCTCTGACTTAGAGTCTAATACTGTCTGCTTGTCTCACTTCCTATACAGCTTCGTAGCAGACCCAGGGCTGCAAACATGGTGCTTTTTTGGTTTTTACAAAAAACCAAAAGTTTGTAAAAATGGCAATTTTTGGTTTTTCGGTTTTTTAAAATATTTTTTAAATTAAATTTACTAATATTACTACTATATTACCAATTGTGTATTATTCAGTCCGAAATAAAGCTAAATTAATTATAAAAAGAGTTGGAGATCTTTTTCATGCTCTGTTTGATGCTTTTTATAACAAAACTGTTGTGACAAAATCCAAAGGAAAACTAAAAACCAAAAAAACCCAAATAAAACAACTTTTGATTTTAAAAAAATCTTGGTTTTTTGCACCTCTGAGCAGACCACGATGAAAAATTTCAACCCTTCTTTACATTTCCAACTTTTGCAAGTAATGAAATCTCAGAGGTGGGATTTTCTAAGACATCGACGTGGAATCAACCAGACGCTGCAGCTGTGCGATTTCTAGCATCGACCTCGTTCTTCTGGTAATTGTGTCGTCGGGCCTTTTCGTTTGTGTTGTCTCCTTTTGGAATGGGCTTCGTCTACATACATACAAACTTACTCACTACCTATATAAATACACGCATATATAGGTCTATATACATACATGATATAGGAAAATAGGAAAATTTTTATTCACGCATAAAAGTCTTCCTTAAGGCGCCACCAATGTGTAAACATTGAGATGTTGCTGAGGTTGGACGACCACCTGCCAAGAGCTGTCAATTGCCGGTGTCTTACCCACCGCGTGAAACGGAATGATTTATGATGTTCCACTAATTGGTGCATGTGGTCGGCAGAGGAGTGGGCGAGTCTATGAGAAGCGTGAGAAAAGCGGATCATTCGTCAACTAGAATCGAGTGGTAGTTGCGTTTATGGGGCTTCTGTTGGTTCCGATTTAAGGAAATATTATCCACGAACGAGACCAACGCAGATGTCGCGGACGATGCATCTCATTATGGGGCAAATCTTTTACGGGTTCCTAGGTTGTTTATTAGAGCCATATAAATGCTATGTTGAACATGAGTGACGAATGAACGAATAGATAAATGAATAAATTAGAAAAATTCGTTAATTAAATAACGCTAGAGCGAACGAATGGGTGGACAGATGGGTAACTGAATGAATGAATGGGTGGATGAATTGATAGATGACTCACTAGATTAATCAGTAGATGGATAGATGGATGGCATGAATAGGTGATTGTATGGATGGATGGATGGATGGATGGATGGATGGATGGATGGATGGATGGATGGATGGATGGATGGATGAGAGAATGGATGCATGGGTGGGTGGATTGATTGATGCAAGGATGGATGGATGGAATGATGGATGGATATATGGATGGATGGATGAATAGATGAGTGATTGGGTGAATTAACGAATGAACGAATGGGTGAAGGTTATGAGTCATGAATTGATTTATGACTATGATTTAAAATACTTCAATAGCGCCGCCACAATAAACGCCCAAAGCATCGAATCAAATCCGAAATCAGGTCATGTCCAAAGTCAGACCTAAGAGGCAGAAAGACAGCGTATGGAGGATATAGGCAAGAGTAAATGAAAACGTTTAAAGTCGAGATCTAAATGAAACTAAGGACACTGCAGCCTCAACGGCGTGGGGTAACGAATTTCAGAACTTTGGACCGCAACAGAGTACGCCCGCATACCAAGACTGATCTTAACTACTGAGCTAATTCCCGAATGACTATCTGGGTTCTTTTCTGATTGTTTGCAAGAATGAATAAAACAAGCAACGAACGAACTAACCAAACCGTTGATTGCTGTAGAACAGCTAGATTGAATAGTTAACTTACAGATCTGGGGGGTAGCCGAAAAGGGAACTAGCCATTCCAGCTCATACGTCGCGAAAACTAAGAAAAACGAAGTCACAACCCTTTCATACCCGTGGCTGCCTCCAGGGGTAGGTACGGGATAGGCTAAGGATCTGGTCTAATTCTCCGACGTCCGACAGCAAAAACAGTTCCAATTGTTAACAGTTGAACGACGTCAGAAGATATCTTACAGAAAGGGAACGAATGATGTACCGACTTGACACAAATTATGCGACCATACACAATGGCCAATCGAAAATTCCTTCTCACCTGTTTAGCCCAGCAATACAGGTATAATGCTCGACATGCTGTCGTAAACAAGCAACGATGAAGCAACAAGACATGCATACTCGCATAAATCAACGTTGACCGACCGATCCTCATAACCCGTGACGGGTACCTAGACACGCTGCGGATGTCTGGAATCGCAGCGGACGGCGGCGCTTGTTGAATGATAATGCCTTAAACGGATGTCTGATTTTCGGCAATTCTAAGTGGATCGGCGTGATCGTCGAAGACACGC
The DNA here is from genome assembly GCA_959347315.1 of Bimastos eiseni. Lineage (NCBI taxonomy): Eukaryota > Metazoa > Annelida > Clitellata > Crassiclitellata > Lumbricidae > Bimastos > Bimastos eiseni. Next base: position 26,701,460 of record OY365814.1, on the reverse strand, counting down.
TGCACATGCGTATGAGCTTTCTTGGGATATATATACGATGACGACGACAAACACGAATGATGATGACTGCGGTGATGATAGTGATGTGGTCACTTATCATCATCATGATCGTCGACAAAATCTTTCTTGCAAGTTTAAAAAAATGCATAGTATGTTTGTATGTATGTACATGGACATATGTCTATATACATGCATACAAAACGCATATATGCATGGACACATGATGCATACATGCTTACATGCCTATATACACGCGCAAATTCATACATACATACATGCATACATACATACATACAGACATGCATACATACATGTACATACATACATGCATACATACATGCAGACATACATACAGAAAAGCGTCTCCTGTATCGTGGGCCTACATAAACGCATCAGTCACGAATCACGTTGCATATTTCAAATTCTTGGAATAACTTCATTTTTAGGATTTCGACAATTCCAGAAGGTCTGCTGGTGATAGCATGCGACTTATCAATTGTTTGTTTAATGAAACCAACAGATAACACTGGCCTTATTCTGTCAGTGGGAAGTTCCCCTGGCGAGGGAGAAGAGGACTAATATGCCGAGGCTAAGAAATTGAACGTCGTCAACAGTCCAAACTCATGGTTTCATCACGGAGGGTAGCTTTAGGGGCGCTGCCCAGGTGTCTTCTTCTAACTTATAAGGTCCGATATTCGGAAGTGTTTGCTGTGAGTGGAATAATACTCTTTTAAGAAAGTCAACACAGTTATAACTTGATGTATACATTGTCCAAAGTACAGCCTCCAGAATCTACATAGACCATACTCAGATATAAACACATGTTAGGCCAGATTTAATGCGTCTGGCTGGAACGTGTAGCTTACTGTACGGCCCACAAGTTTAATTAAGCAGTACAGAATCCACGAACCCACGTTAATCTTGAAGGTATGCGAGTTATTTGAGAAGTGCGTCTCCAGTTAAGAGCAGCTCTTAGAAAATTTAAAATTAATTTCGTCCTTGTGTTTAAACATTCACGTTGACTATTCCGAGAAGGTTGTTTGTGTACCGAAGGCCTGCTTTCCTGCTGTGTTTATCAACCAATTATACAAGTTTTGGCAACTTACTCGTTACGCAAAAATGCCGCCGTTGACGCGGTGAGTGTAAACAAAGATAATCAAGTTCCAAAGCGCATTCACATCCTGGCCTCTGCGTCAGACCCAGCGCGCGCAGGGTGCACACTCAACAGCCGCTCATGAATGCGACTCCCTCCGATCTATTTTTAACGGCCAGATAAGCCCCGCCTTTCGGATGACGGAGTAAATAGTTGCGTGACGCCTACATGATCAGTGTTTTCCGGTTTTCGAAAATGCCACGCGGGTCAACGTATGCCTCGCTCTCTGTCTCTCTACTAACACCCTCTGTGGCTCACCCATCGCTGCTGCTATATAAGTCGGCGACTCTGTCGAAACTTTACTACGCTGCTCGTCACAAGGAAGAAAGAAACAACAGTTGCGACCGTAGACTGTCTGAAGTAACAAGTCTACAGACAATATTAGATACGTGTTTACTTGCGTTAGGCCTATACAGTTAATATAGCGTATAAAGCCTTTACAGTCTCTTAACGTGCTCAAAGACATTCGAAGACTGCCGCTGATTAAGTAAGAAATTGATTGGGTTCAAAAGATCGCCATTTCTCCAGAGAAGATGCTGAAGATGAAGAAGATATCGGTCGATGCCAGCATCTGGCAGATTCTACTATTGGTCTTAATTGTAAGTATCGCCAGCGTACATTTTGCTAATTAGGCCAACGTAATTATTGTTGTAATCATTTTTAATTGATGTTGCAGTTTACAACGCCACTTAACGGTGAGGCGTAGTACAACGTTATCTGACAATGGGTGTTTACTGTTATATTCCGACAGTTATTGGTGTTATTATCGTTGTCATTATAATGGATGTCATTATATCGTAGCTTTCGCGTGGCGCTTTAGAAGTTTGGAGATTACGATTACCATCACTGCAGCTATTGCTATAATTTTCTGTCGATAATTGTCGCCAATCCACATACCAGTGAATAATATCAACTAATGGATCCCAGTTGTTTTATTGGTATTGACTGTTGATAGTATTACCAGTCACTGTCAATATCCTAGTCATTATGATCATCATGAGTGATAGAAGAGAGAGAAAGGCAGAGCGAGAGAGAAGAAGAGATAGAGTGAGAGATTTTCTCTCTATATTCAGCGAGAAATTTAGTGGGCCCTATCCACCAATTCCCTCTCTTTCTTTCTCTCTCTCTTTGTGTCTGTTTCTCTCTGTCTGTCGGTCTGTCTGCCTGTCTCTGTCTCTGTCTCTCTTTCTTTCTCGCTCTCTCTTTCTGTCTCTATGAGACAGAAAGAGGGAGTGACAAAGAGACAAACAGACAAAGAGACAGAAAGAGAGGGATTGGTGCATAGGGCGTATACTGCATTTTTCGCTGACGAATTGATGAGAAAGGGTCTGTGAAAGGTGCACGCAATAGCGTCATCTATCATAAGACCTACACTTTTGATGTGTTTGTCATGTACCCGTAGTGCGCTTGCAGACGGTAATAAAGAACTAGCCTAATACTAATAACAAAAACTGTTTATCCATCATCCAGTAACCATTCAACTAAATAGAAACACTGAGTAACTTTAGCCAAGAAACTATGCAAACATCCATAAAAGCACCTAGTATACGAAGATGTTCCTAATATTAAATATGCACTATATATAAATATACAAATATACAAACGAAGATATTAAGGCTATAATAATCGTGATAATAAATGAATTATATATTATATCGCATCAATTATTGGGCTTAAAAGGAAATATAAGAATGTCCACAGGCTCACCAAACAACTAACATTGCAGCCTTAATTTGCTTGTGATAATTTACTGCATTAATTTGCAAGGTTAATACGGTAGAGCAATTTCTTGGAAATCGCTAACCGCGCAGTAGACCATTATATAGATGATGGGGGAAAAGACGGGTTGTTATGAGAAACCAACACTGGACAATTACATCGGATACAGTGGCGAAGATAATTAACCTAGCGATGTCTAATTGCTTTACAGGCACACACACCAATTTATCATAATTACCTTATAGGTCTAATCATAATTAATTCTGAAGGATTAAACACCTTTTTCTTGTTTTTCCTTCTTAACAGATGAGTCAATCCTGCCGTTCAAGCGAAGAAGAAGGTGAGATCAGGGATATTCGATTTAACCAATACAAGCAAACAAACTGTGCTGTTAATAATTAACATCGTTAACATCGTTCTTTCTGTAAAGCTTCTATACGCAATTTTACAATTGTCACCCTAACTCGCTTAACTCTCATTTTCTGGTGTTATTTCAATGATGATAATGATAATTATAATAATGATGATGATTGCAATTGTAAGAGTGAGGTGACGATTGTTTCGGTGGTACGCTAAGCATCATCGTCATCATATCATTATAATGATATCACTATCATCATTGTCATCGTCATCATCATCACCATCATCATTATTATCATCATCGTCGTCGTCATCATCATCATCATCATCATCATCATCATTATCATCATCATCACCACCACCACCACCACCGCCACCATAGTCATTCATCATCATCGTCGTCGTCGGTCTTGCATCATATTTATTTATCATCATCGTCATCTCAATGTCACTCACTGTGATGACCAGACTCTGGCCTGTGAATGACCTCTGACCTGTTACTGGTGTTCTTAGAAAAGATCCGATGCAGTAAACCTGCGGACATCTACTTCGTGTTGGACGCCTCAGCGAGCATCTGGGGTCCAGACTTCAGGAAGCAACTGGCCTTCGTCAAGAGCGTCATCTCGGACCTCGAGCTGGACCCAAACGTCGTCCGCTGTGGTCTCATCACCTACGGGGACATCGTCCGACACGAGTTTGGCCTCGCCACGTACGCAGGACGCAGGAGGGACATAGAAGCGGCCATATCCTCGATCAGGCAGGTGCGAGGGGAAACCCGCACGGACAAGGCCATTGAACGGATGAGGGAGCTGATGCTGGTCGAGGCAAGGGAGGGAGTGCCTCGCATAGCCATCGTCATGACTGACGGTCAGTCCGATCACCCCAAACTGACCAAGCACGAGGCTCAGCTGGCCCACAAGATGGGCATCACGACCTTCGCCATTGGCATTGGTCGTAAGGTGGACGAGAGAGAACTGCAGGGACTGGCCAGTCACGAAGAATACCTCTACACCGTCGATAGTTTCGATGCTCTGGCCGCCGTCAAGCTCCTACTCTCGGAGAAGGCCTGTGAGGTGAAGTTCGTTCCGCCGCCTGTGAGGATTGAAGTGCAGCATATCGAAGGTACGAGGGTGACCCCGTCCCTCTATCAATGTGGCTTCTCTTTCGCTGTATATTTTATAATTTTCTATCATACTGTATTACCTGCAGAGATTCAAGCATTCTATTTTTTTCCACAGTCTTTAGAATAATTCTAGAAAGAATGAATAACTGGATTGAATCATTGTTAACAATGATTGTATAGATTAGAATTTCTAATTGCGTCAAGTTTCAGATACAGATAGATTGATAGTGATGGTCTCATTGATTGATTGACTGATGGAATGACTGATTGATTAATTGATTGATTGATTGACTAATTGATTGATTAATTGATTGATTAATTGATTGATTAATTGATTGATTAATTGATTGATTAATTGATTTATTGGTTGAATGATTGATTGATTGACTGATTGCTTGAATGATTGACATGTACTCACATACATGCACGACTAAACTCAAGCACACCAAAGCGATTCTGACCGTCGCCTGTCTGCTTCTTATCGCTTAGGTTGTAAGTATGAGCCAGCCGACATCGTCTTCGTGCTAGACGCCTCTTCGAGTGTCTGGGGCTCCGACTTCTCCCGACTGTTGAGCTTCGTTGAAGACATGGTCCACGTGATGAGCATCTCCTCAGAGAGCGTCCGATTCGGAGTACTCACCTTCGGCACCACCCCCAAGGAGCAGATCCAGCTCAACCAGTTCTCGACGACCTCTGACCTGACGAAGGCCATCTCACAGATCGTACAGCAGCGAGGAGGATCGAACACGGCGGCCGCGCTTCAGTACCTGCGAGAAGAGGCGTTCTCAGGCACCAGACAAAGAGAGGGCGCTGAAAAGATCGCTGTCGTAGTGACCGATGGGCCGTCCGACAATCCGGCGTTGACCGCTCGACAGGCGAAGCTCGCCCACCGGGAAGGCATTCGGGTGTTCGCCGTTGGAGTGGGAAAGGCCACTCCGGAGAAGGAGTTGGAAGCGATAGCTACCCATCCGTCCAAGGAGAACGTATTCGCCGTTGACGGGTACGATGCGCTGAGGAGCATCATGGCGGGGCTGGCCAGCAAGACGTGTAAGATGGTCGACAAGGAGGCTCTTGAGAGAGGAGATGATATCCTCTGGAATGGTAAGAAGACGACCACCCAGTCGACCACTACCACATCCGCACTTCCAGAGACCACAAAACCCAAGACCACACCTACGCCAACTACTACAACGACTAAGCCAAGTACTACAACGACTACTACAACAACAACGACTAAGCCAAGTACTACAACGACTATGCCAACTACTACACCGACTACGCCAACCACAAAAACGACTACACCCACCATTAAAATGACGCCTAGGCCGCCGCCAATTGGTAAGTAGAACCATCAAGAGATTTCCCACAAGTCGTCAATTTGGCTTTAATAGCGCTACTATAATATTATTAAAGTCTTTGATAAATGTGCACTCTGACCAACCCAGTTCTATATTTAGTACACTGACCGTACGCTGTCGATGGGAAGACGAGACGGCGAGGGGAGTACCGGACACTCGCCCTCATATTCATACCGAGGCTAAGAAAATGAAGTTGCCAACACTTCATACTCATCGCTACACCATGGCTAGCCACTTAAGGGCATATACTGTTCTTCTCTTCACCCTGATGAGGATGATGATGATGACGACGACGACGACGATAATGATGATGATGATGATGATAATGATGATGATGATGATGGTGATATATGTTTATTGGCATATAATATCGTCCAGATGTCATGTATATCACATCGTGGCTTACAAAGAGATAATTATGGTACCTGTGAAATTATTAGAATGTTAATTCAATCAGTCTTTTAGCAGACAGGTTCTGTTCTTATGCAACACTCTCTAGACATAAATTCCTCTAAATTCTCCGTCTGCTCCGGTATTTATAGGTTGCGGAGAGGTCAAACCGGCTGACATTGTCTTTGCTCTTCCGTCAACGGCAAATTCTCACCAGACGAACGATGCCCTCGCGTTCATCCGCAGCGTCGCCGACAAGATGCGGGTCTCCCCGAAGGGCGTTCGCATGGGTCTTGCCCCTCGCAGCTGCGTCTCGGTTCCAGGATTCACGCTGGAGCAAGGCAGCGACAAGAACCAGGTGCTGAGAATGTTTGACACGCGGCAGAAGGGGATCAGCCCGACGGAGGAAACGAGCGCCACGATCAAGTACCTTCGCAACGTCAGCTTCCGACCGGAGAGTGGAGCCAGGCCAAACGCCAGAAAGATAGGGGTGCTGATCGTCGATCGAGCGCTGAAGAACTTCGGGCAGACAGTGGACGAGTCGATCCTGGCGAAGAGGGACGACATCGACTTGGTCGTGATAGGAGTGGGAAAGGAGGTGTCAGTGGATGAACTGACGCTGCTGGCAGGCACCAGAGGACGCTACCACTCCGTCATGACCGTACCATGCTACGCACATTTGCGGAAACTGACCAGGAAACTGGCCTTCACCGCTGACCGGTTCTGCACCGGTAAGCACACGACTCATCATCGTTCAATTCAATTATATAAGGCCATTATATGATATCTACCAAAAGGATCTTGAAGCGCATCCCTATTCATTAAATTCATATATATTGATAATTTATAAGGCGCCATTCCAAGATAGCTAGGCTACTAAAAGAAGCTTCAAGCACAGCCCCGGCAAAAGTTAATAGTTTGTAATAGTAATTATTTAGCTGGAACTTCTGTGTCACCAATGTCGAACGTACAAGTGGGTCTCGCCCCTCGCAGCTGTCTCTCCGGATTCACCCTTGGGCAGGGCAGCGACAAGAGACCATATTTTACTGAACAATGCTGTATACTGCACATTATTTAACGCTAGCAAGTCATCGGACGAATCGTTTCATATCAAACTAGGGCCTTGGAATTCATTTTACGAAAGAGTTATTACGTAAAATATGCTCATAAATTAGTTGCCATTGCCAAATTTGACAGGTTGAATTTATAATACGCACATGGTCATAAATTAGTTGCCATAGATATAGGTTGAATTTATAATACGCACATGGTCATAAATTAGTTGCCATAGATATAGGTTGAATTTATAATACGCACATGGTCATAAATTAGTCGCCATAGATATAGGTTGAAATTATTACGCACATGGTCATAAGTTAGTCGCCGTAGATGGGCTGAATGTTTTTAAGACTGTTTGCCAAGTACAATTATTGCCGCTCTAGTTCACTAACAGTGATTTACATTTGACTACTTTCAGCCAACTAAATGCCTCGTCGAGGACAACATAATTCTCGCCTAGTCAAGCTCACAGTGTTCTGCTCAGAATGGCACTCGGGGTGTCTGCTCAAATGACAACGACTCTGGCGTTATGATAAACGACTGTCTATAGTCGTCAGTTCAATGCTGGGAGTTATCGTTCAACGATGAAAGACTACGGTTCTTGCTCGAATACTCTGTGATTTATTGACAGTTCGTGTTGGCTGTGACTCATCAATGTAAAGTGCTGTAGAATCTTGCCTCGTGTTTTCCATAATTGCAGTTAAATATTATTACCGCACAAGGAATCTGTATATACTTCAGCCGCTTGCCATTCCATCTATGTTCTCAGTTCTCTCACGTTGTCTCTCTTGGTCGCTAAGTGTGCAGATTCCGCAATAATGTTCTACAAAAAGATTCATGAAGTAATTCTAAATCTGTATGTATACCACGCCTCTCAGGTGAAATGAATGGCTGGTCATTGAGTTGACACGAAACTATCCAATGTCTTTGTGAGATCCTGATAGGCGCTACACAAATGTTCAGTTGTACAACAGAATCACGTTCCACCGACCTGGATAGGTTTCACCTTTGCGCTTGTATAATATATTATATTACGCGACGGTTAAAGTTGTCTGTACTCGTTAATTATTATGTTTGCCCTAAATCTCATTATTTTTAACGTGTTTTGTTACAGATGTTTAGTTTAGACAAGATCGGTTTTCTAAAGAATATCATGCACGTGTTTGTAGAAAGGTTTCGTAGCCAGTTAGAGATCGTTCGCGATTTTCAGTACAAAGATAGTTTTTCCAGCAGGCTGGGATGAAAACGAAGAACCAGAAGTCTTATCGTTTATATCACAGAAACTTTACTGTAGAACTTATGAATCTGGTTACGTTGTATTCGCGCTGTCTGAAAGTACCTCTGTTTAAAGGCACTGGAAATTAGTATTTATGTACCGGTTCAGAAGATATTGTTTTTAATACAATGTAATTTATTTAAATTAAAGCAGAATGTATAACCAGAAAATGTTGTTTCTCGTCTGGTAATGTTTACTCATCACGACCCATTAAAAACTTTCACAAGTATATCTTAGGGCCTATACAGAAGATTCACAGACGCGCCAGTTGCTAGGAGTTGATGAAGAAAAACCAACAAAACCTTTTCAATAAATTGTCACATATATCTACCATCTTCCAAGCCCGAAATTAAAATCTCATTAGTTTATTTAATTGGCTCTGTAGTAAGCAAAACTTCTTTGAAAAATAGAACATTTGCGTCATTGATGTCAACAACCTGATTGAACTAAAGCCTAGGAACACCACAACACGTGACGTAGACCCTGCGCTTAAGGCATTGGTTAGTAAACATTGGGACAACAACACTTGCGTCATTTAAACTCAACGGCCTCCAATAGACATAGAGTTACAGCATCCGCTCCCTATGACACTATATGACATGCATTCCATCGTTGAATAGAGAAGACGTCAGCATCACTCAAAAGCCGTAACTTAACGCCGTGGAATACATAACATCTGCGTTTTGAATACATGACCTGCCATGGAAATAATGCCTTGAAATAAACACACGGTCGAAGTAGTATTTGACAATGACAAGGCGAATTTGATAGCCTTGAAATAAAAACCGCACCCGAGTCACGTGAGTCAGCAACCTGCATTTACACAACTCGTGTACACATGCGTCACTTTGGAGCTGTAGTCTTTCAGTAAACGTCTTAACTCACCTCTGATTGAAGCACTCTGACCTCTCGCACATTGCTCTCTTACCTCTGATACATCAGTCACTGTTCATTCATCACAGCATCTACGCTTTCTGATGAGTTACACATTTGGTGGTATCATGGTATGAATTAGCTCATGGTTTTACCAGTTTTCCAGACTCCAGCTGGTGGACGGGGTGGACGGAGTTTTGGTAATTCACTGCAACGAGCGGAGGCGTGAATCAGGCGTCAAGCCGATATAATTATGGACTAGCCAAAGAGGAAGAACTGTCGAATGCGACACACAATAGACTACAGCAAATCGTCAGCAATACGATTACAGGACACATCAGCCTTATTATAGTATCATATTGTAGCCTTAGATTTATATAGCCCCTCTCTCGCAGAATAACTAGTATTAGCGGTCGACTATCACTTCGCCCAACGGTTAACGGTGATCCGATCGTCTCTTTTGCACGCACTTCTTTTTATGATACAGCATCGGACCCTCTCGGTCTTTAGACCGACTATCTGGAATGGGCTCCATCTTCTAAAAAGGAACTCCTCAGCTTCATTTTGCACCTATCTGAAATCTGCATTTTTCATCCGCTGGCGGGCCCGATAGCGCCTTTGAGTTGATATCTTGAAGCCTTAAAGGGGTGCTGAATCGAGTTTTTTGATTGATTGACAGTTTGAGTTGGTGCTCATTGCAATTAATCAATGGGTGGCCGATCGGTTAGAACGGTCGGCCCGTAACACTCAGTGTGCTCTGAGTGAGCGGGTTCCACCCTCGTCCGGGGAGTGAATGCTTTGGGACCTTGAGCAAGTCTTTCGCGCACAATTGCTCTGCAGTACAACTGCAATTGCGCCGTCGAGGAGTGTGTGTGCACTTCTGAGCAAAATTTTTTTGGAAAAAGGGCGATATCAAATTTCGGTAAAAAAATTAAAAAAATCAATCGATCGATCAGAATCTGAATGCAAGCAGAATGGAGAATTTAGCGCTAAAGACAGTCGAACATCCGGGTACTAACTGATCGTTGTACAGTTTCCTGTACATCGCTTATATAGAGCAGAAAGATGTTTCTCAATTATGTGCTAGAATTATTCACTGTCCATCCATGCAGTTCTGTGCGTTCTTCGATGTCAGACAAGTCTTAAATTTGAACCCGAATGGTCTAGACTCTAGAGTCTATACTCAACGCAATATTCGTCCGTTTCAAATCTTTCAAGGAATGGTTTGGATGATCTATAGTACTGTCTCAATCGACTGCAAATTGACCCGGTGTAGTAGGCCAAATACACTTCCCCTTTTAAGCACTCCCGAATTAACTCGTCGATAGTCAGTTTGTCCTAAGTAGAATTAACTTCCCTATTGCATTAGATATGGAAGTCAATTTATCCTAGGAAGAATTAACTCCACGGGAGTGCTTATTCGCATAGGAGAGTGTATTTATCTTAGGATGTATTTATCTTAGGAACAATTAACACCAGAGTCAATATATCCTAGTACAATACATTCCGGGAGTTAATTTATCCGAGGAGTTAATTTAGCCTCCTACGCCGGAACATGGTCAATTGTCCAATTTGCCTATAGGCTAGCTTCTTCTCAAAATCTGTAATGGTGTGATATTGACACAGACTAAACCTCTTTTGAACCACTTTAAACCCTTGTTATGTTGCGTTTATTCTAATTGTTCTAACCCATTGAACCAATATTTTTTCAGAGGATTACTTTAATCTTATCACTTTGACACGTCCTGCTTCACCTCAGCTCACATTCCTTGCCTTACCTCGTCTCGCTTAACGCTTTGCATTGCCTCGAAGAGTCGCACATCACCTCATCGAACGCAATCACTTCACTTATTGCATCGTCTCGCTTCAATTTGCTTCAAATCTTCTAAATTCACTTTAATTCGCTTCGCTCCGTCTAGAATCACTTGTTCGGGTCTCAATGTTATTATATATATATATATATACACCAGTATAACCTCATCTTAGCATTGCCTCTTATCGCTTACTCTTGTATTAATTCACGCCAATTCACTTTAATGCGCCTCGCCTCGTCTTTCCTTTCCTCGGCTGCGATGTCTTGCTCTGCCTCATCCTGTCTTGCCTTACCTTCCTGCTTTACCTTGCCTTACCTTGCTGTTTTACCTTACCATGCCTCGCCTCACTGATCAAATACAACAGTCAAACAAACAAGTGATTTTCCGACACCGTCGTGCAAAACGATTTGCTGATATTCAACATAGAAATTGAAATCTCTTCTCTGGAGCTACTATGTTACCTCAAAAGCTTGATTATATATTTAATAGTATAGGCCTACGTGCTTGAACGTAACAGTCTCCAGCAAGCAAATATATATATCAATACAGGAAGGTAGGGTCATTAGTTAGGGTCTTTATACTGCAGCGCTATGCAATCAGAACTTATACACACATACAATGCATATGTATTAATATATGCATACGTATCTAACAGTGTGCACATATACAAGTACAAACATTTGATCACAAACATATATGTAATTATTAAAACATTTCGTGTCCTAATAAAATAAATTATTATATGCGCTCATCTGGTTAATTGCACTTCAGATAATCTTATGAATCCCTGTGAGTAATTCAAAGGCTTCATTTGGAGTTGGCTACGATTTCAGTGGTCATGACGACGTAGTGTGTTCAGTCCGCGTGGGGTTCAGTTGGCGACGCTGGTTCGGAGGTTGAAGGGTGGAACGTTGCTTGCAAGAGACTACTTGGAATAAAAGCAACTGAAAAGTGAAGGCAGTGATGCGTCTGATCGGGGT
>OY365814.1:26630699-26689155 GCA_959347315.1 Bimastos eiseni | reverse complement strand
GAAGAAGAAGAAGAAGAAGAAGAAGAAGAAGAAGAAGAAGAAGAAGAAGAAGAAGAAGAAGAAGAAGAAGTTAGAGTTACGGTTACAGTTAGAATTAGAATTAAAATTAGAGTTTTAAATTAGAATTAGAGTTTGAGTTTCGGTCAAAGTTAGCGCTAGAATTAGAATTTTAATTAGACTTTTGTAGCCGCCACCCTTCTATTTACAGCTCAGAACGATTACCATCAGACCCGGCGCCCCTTTGTAGGGCAATTTATGCTAAGATGAAAAGACTAACGCCAAGTTCAAAGCTGACTGAGGCTTGGCGGGGAAAGATGTTAAAGGTAAATTGCTAAGTGAGTGTAATACAAGGTAAGAATATGAAGACAGGTCGCAGGGTGGTAAAGTAAGGTAAGTCAAGATAAACGATGGTCACATGGTGTAAGACAATACGCTAAAAGCAAAGCGAGACATAAACACAAACAAACAGCAGCTCAAATAAATATCATGGAACTACATATAATGCAATGTAAATCTCCGAAAATTTATCAGCACCCACAAACCAACGTCCGGGAGACCAGCTTATTCACAGGCGCAAAAAAAGAACGGTTATGGAACAGTTGGTCGCTCACAAGGAGGAATACGGAAGACGTATTATAGCTTAAGGGGAGAAATAAGGTAGACGTATTGGAGCTTAAGGGGAGAAATAAGGTAGACGTATTGGAGCTTAAGGGGAGAAATAAGGTAGACGTATTGGAGCTTAAGGGGAGAAATAAGGTAGACGTATTGGAGCTTAAGGGGAGGAATACGGCAGGGAAAGTGTAAGGCGTGGCTTACCGGGAGCAGCGTGTCTGGTCAGTCTTTAGATGTCCACATGGCCATCGATGGCTATTCTTGATTCTCCTCCACTGCTTCTTGACGATGACTCCTGCTTTGAGATCGTCTGGGTCCTCGTCGTCGTCTTCACTGACAGACCCGAATACGGCTGCTGCTGCTGGGAAGAGAATGCAGGCATCCAACGGCACAGTCTTAACAGCATACCAGAGAAGTGGAAAGAGAAAATGATGACGACGATGATGATGACGATGATTACGATGAAGAAGAAGAAGACAAAGAAGAAAATGATGATTAAGATAATTATGAAGATGATGATGAAGACAAAAAAGAGGAAGAAGATAAAGAAGAAGAAGCAGAGGAAGAAGATGATGATAGTAATGATGATGATGATGATGATGATGATGATTATGATGACGACGATGAAGATGATGATGATGACGATGATGATGATGATGACGATCATGAGGATGACGATGACGTTGACGATGATGATGATGATAATGATGATTATGATGACGACGATGAAGATGATGATGATGATGATGATGATGATGATGATGATGATGATGATGGTGATGATGATGATGATGATGACGATGAAGATGATGATGATGATGATGATGATGATGATGATGACGATGAAGATGATGATGATGATGATGATGATGATGACGATCATGAGGATGACGATGACGTTGACGATGATGATGATGATAATGAGGGCGTTGACGATGAAGAAGAAGACAAGGTAGAAAAAGAGGAGGAAGATAACGATGAAGAAGAAATTGAATAACAACAATCTGGTGTGCACTGACGGAGACAGATGATTCGGTGATGGAGACGGATGAGCGATTTCTCGTCCTCATGTCTTGTACGGTCCTTTCGGCAATGTCTGCCCTCGCCTCTGCCTCCTCCAGGTCATGCTGGATCTTGCGGTACTTGGCCAGGTTTATGGCCGCTATCTCTTCCTACATCAACGGAAAACATCGAATCAATCAAGATTACTTACCTACTTACTTACATAAGTCGTTCTGCGACACCTGTTAAAGTTCTGGTATAAAGTACACTGATCTACTTACATAATAATTATCTTGCCTCGTTTCAATAATTATTGAGGTCACTCGAAAACGCAATCGAGTACAATGACATTTATTACAATGATGTATTGATCTGATGCTTTGTTGGTTAATCGATAAATTTATTTATTGAATATTCGATTGATTTATCGATTGATTTACTTATCTAATTAATAAGTTGACTTATTTAATCATTTATTCATTGAATGATTTGTTTATCTATCTATTAATTGAAAACTTAACTTAATTATCTAGTTGCTCCGTTGATGATAAATTGAATGAATATTAATTTATGGATTCGATAATTAAATGTAATATAGCGTGTACTGTATACTAACGGCCTCTTCGACTTGTCGCTTGTAGGTCTTGATCTTCTGCTGCAGTTTGTCGATCATATCATGCATTCGATCCTGAACCTTTCGATCCTCCTCCACCTGAAGGCCCATCTCCTGCATCCTTCTCTCCTGCTTCCTCACCGTCTTCTCCTTCTCCGTCTGTCTCGTCTGCTCTCCGCTCAGCTCCGACTCCAGCTCCCTGATCTTCAGTTCCAGCCTCTGAATCGTCTTCTTGTCCCCGTGAAGTGCCGCCGCCGTCGCCTCGTCCAGGCGAAGCTGAAGTTCCTTCAGCTGGGCCTCGAGGACCCTGCGCTGCTGTTCGACGTCGTTGGTGTGCGCCTGCTCGAGGTGGAGCTCGTCGGCCACGCGAGCCGCGTCGGCCTGCGCCTTCCTCAATAGGTCCTCGGCCGACCTCAACGCCAGCGACTGATCCTCGTATTCGACCTGGAGGGACGCACGGGATACCAGGTCAGACGAGGTCTGGTCTGTTTGGTTAAGGGCAGGTCAGATTAGAGGTCAGATAAGGGGTTAATAAATGGGTCAGGTGAGGTGAGGAAATGGGTCAGATGAGATAAGGAAATTACGTCAAAGTGAGGTCCAGGGTTAGGAGAAGATTGACGAGAAGTCATCATTGTCATTATTAGACATCAACTGAATCATAAATTACATTACGTCGTATATGACCGTGTTAATCGTTTTTAATTAGAATATTGTACTTTCAATGTATTGTTCACCACAGTGCAGATATGCAGTAGGTTAAATAAAGAATATACTTACTTATATTACATTACATGCTCATGGGTTAATATGCTGCTCTAAAATCGCAATTTATATCAAGGGCCTATCTAACAACTTCTGAAGCGCCTCTCAGAATATTACCTAATCAGAGACGATAACAATACACAGGCCCCCGATCGATTTCAGTATGACGGCGCTATATAAATTCTCTTCGCTCATACTATTATTGCTCAGAGCCATCGAACGATGCCTGGCTTATGAGATAGCGCTGCTTAGTGGCATTTAACATTAGGCCAGCGCTGGAGGCATCCTGAATGGGCGCTATATAAATTTTCGATTGTGATGTATTTTTTGCCCGAAGCGCAGGCCCATTTGGCTTTTATTCCACCCGGGGATGACGTGAATGAGATGGCTTCCCATTGCCTTCCTCACAGACAATTTTCGGTGAGCAACTTGTCCTCCGCATTCACTTGAGGTGGGGTCGAACCTGCGATCCTTTGGTTGCCAGGCGCAGAGTTTGCCGCTATGCCACAGCGTCCTATAGCGGCGCTATATAAATGTTCGATTACACTACATTTATGAATGCGTAACGGATGTGGGTATACTACTAACGCGTAATGTCTGAACGTCTGACTCGAGCTTCTTCTTCGATACGTTCAGACCTGAGTTGACCGTCGACAGTTCTGAGATACGTTCGACGGCCTCGGTCAGCTCCCCCTCAAGGACCTTCCGGTTCTTGTCAAGGACCTCGAGCTGTGATTTCATGTCCTCCAGCTCTCCGGCCAACAGGGTGGCCCTGCGCTCAGAGGCTACGAACTCCTCTCTGGCGGTATGTCGAAGACGGTGTTCCTCGTCAACCATCTGTTGAAGTTCTCGGATCTGCTGCTGGTACTTTTTGTTCGTCCTTTCGACGTCGCCCTTCGACTTGCTAAGGGCGTCCAAGGCCAGTTCAAGGTCGTTTATGTCCTGCTCCAGCTTCTTCTTCACCCTCAGGGCCTCCACCTTGTTTCGGCCTTCCGCTTCGAGGCTGGTCTGGACAGTTTCGATGGCGCGTTGGTGGTTCTTCCTGTGCGTAAAATGTTACCTTATGTTATGTTGTGTCTGTGTTCTAATGTTACCTAATGTCATATTGCTTCTAAGTAGGCCTACTACTCAGTCAAGTACGTGATAGGCTGACAATGCGAATAAGTGCTTTGAACGCAGAGCAAACTATAAAAATTATGAGATGCAACGACCGTTTGAGTGACGTGAATAAATCTTAAAATTTAGTGTGATGATTAAATATTAAATTTAATGCGATGTGTTGTGGCACGATTTAACACTGAGGAAAATCACAAGAAGTGAATTCATTAACAGAGCCAATCATAACAAATACGATTCATTATAATTTGCGTCCAATAACTTAATTTGAAAATTTTGGCTATAGGCATATATATACACCATATACATTTATATATATAGGCATATATATATATAATATATGTATATATATGTATATACCATCAGCTGGCTGCAACGCTTCTGAGGCGGGTTCAGCGCGAAGGCATAGGTCTAAGTACAATGTAATCGTTACCTTTACCTTTCTATGCCTATGAACAATTGTAGTTGCCACTGTGATGGCTCTGACAGCAGTATGATGATGATAATTATGATGCTGATGATGCTTGTGATGCCGCTGATGCTGCTGCTGCACAATCATCATAAATGATGATGATAATGAATGGTCGTGATGCTGCTGCTGCAGACGATGATGTCTAGATGATGATGATGTTGCTGATGATGAATATGATGATGATTCAGGACGTACCTGACGCTTTCGAACTCTTCCTCCTTCTCAGCCAGGCGTCGTTCCGTCTCCTCCCTGGCGAGAGATACCTCGACCTGAGCCCTCTGTGACTTGGCTTCCTCCTGCTCCAGTGCTGCTTCTGCCTCTTCCAACGTTCCTTGGAGCTCCTGTCGCTCCGCTTCGAACCTCTTAGAGATCTTTTCCACCTCCAACGATCGACTCCTCGCATGGTTCAGCTGATCTGTCAACTCATGGATCTCCTCTGCATATCCAAGATACAATACAATACAATGCAGGACAACACAATACAATGCAAGACAAGACAACACAATACAATAAAAAACAATACAAAAAAATACAAACACTACAATACGAAACATACTATAAAATATAACATAACACAAACAAAACAAGTATACTGCAATACAATGCTAGTCCTACTGTGCTTCACAATTACATTTTCCCGAAATTCAGAAGTGTAGGCCTAGGTCGTACGACCATACGATCAAACATCGCTGGCGCTATTCCCGGGTGGGGGGACACCCAATAAGAGGAGTAGGAAATGTGGGTAGGCCACATGTATAAATTGTCATCTCTCTGTAAAAGGTGGGGGGACTTGTCCCCCTCGACTCCTCCGGGATCGGCGCCTCTGCGCTGGCATCTGTGTTCCATGGACATGCTAAATGGTCATGCGCAGCGGGCGCATGATTGCTTAGGTTTAAATCTGAGTCTCTGCGCTACAGGACGAACGCTCCGTCCTTTCGGCAATAGCACCCCTCCCCTAGTCCTCACTTGTTATTCAACTTTTGTCTTAATTGGTTAGCATGAGATTTTGGTGTTACACGGTCGTATCGTTATCGCAATTTTCCTAACTTGTTCTAAGCGTCGCTCTAAAGTCAAGCTCAGAGCACCAGTCTATTCACCAGCGCTGTGTCGAATCAGATGGGTTGTTCAAAGGTTTTTCCAGAGGACGTCAAGGTCCAAAATAAAACCATCTGCGAAGACGAGTTATTCTAGAACAATTTCCCCCTAATTTTTTGAATCCCTAGAGATTATTATTATGTACCTCGGAAAAAAATAATAATAAAAAAGAAAATAATAAAATATACCATAGGTGTGGCCCCGTGGCCTAATGGATAAGGCGTCTGACTTCGAATCAGAAGATTGCGAGTTCGACTCTCGCTGGGGTCGCAAACATTTTGATTTCTAATTTTTAAGGTTTGGTTGAACTTAATTAATACAAAGTGTCAATGGAACTTTCAAATAGGTACATGGAAGTGTTAAACTAAACCAGTTCAAAATCCGGAGGCCGACCATTTTTTGCGTAAAAACCCTTGGTACATAATTATTATTCTAATGTTTGAAAGCAACGATGACGTTGCAGCTGACGTCACGACGCATTAACTAAGCGGTGACTGCGTTGTAGTCCAGTACAGCGGTTAACCATAACCACATAACCAAATATTTTTATTGTTCACTGACAATTCATCAGAAAAGTAAGAACATTATGTACAGCAATTATATATACAAACAAACGAATGCCAGCGATCAATAGGGATGAAGACAAACCCTAAAGGGACCGTGGTCCCGCTTACAGGGTCACCCATTACGTAAGTGATTGATGTTGGTATAATAATTCACTCAGTTGCTGTAAGTTTGTTAAGAAAATAGACTTAACTAGTTAACTAAACAAATTCATACAAGATATAAGTAAACGAAATAGCATTCATCAATCATTATTTACAAATTTCCCTCTATTTCCCACTGCAGGTAGCAAACGATATACCTTTGAAAGCACTTGCATCTGCAGCCTGACCAGCTTCAGCATCGTACTGTCCACTCAGTCATTTCTAGCTGTATAATGACTTCGATTCGTCTTGTCAGGACTCAGGAGTAGAACAGGAAGAGTGATATAAACTATCTGCAATGCTAAGGACAAATCGGTCAACTCTTCCAGGGCATCATACACGAGTCCAAAATTCTTTGTGAAAACAGGGTTAGCCAGTTTCATGACCGTTCCCAACAATTTCTGCTGCTCTAGATCAGCTCTCCTACTACTCGCTGATCAATTGCTGAAAAAATTGTGCAAACACACTGTAGCATTGCCGAACATCTCCAACCAAGACCAAGAGCTTACATTTGCATCACACATTCACCGTCTCCTGTGTCACTGTGATTCATGCTAAAAGTACCGTCAGCTTCGCACTGTTACTCGCTCGATAACTCCAGACGCCACAGCTACACTTTTCCACTCCTTCATCAAATTACTGCTGCTCACTCTATGTAGGCCTCCAAACTGGGCGGTTGCGGTGCCTGGACCGGGTCCTGCGTTTTGCCGCACGTACCCCATCATCGCTCTGGTCTGGTAGTCCTTGCCTCCTTGCCAGGTCTCGTTTACGCCGATCTTCGCAAAACTCTGACACACATCTTTTAGTGCATCGGGTTTTTTACCGCCTAATTACCGCCCTGCAATTTCAATCAATGACTTCAGATATAGTTATGTCGTTAGACTTAACTTAACTTGCCACTGATCTGCATTCCGGCGGTAACCACATTAGCTACATTAACGACATTAACTAAATCAAAGCTTGAAGTAGACACTGCTTCGACGTACGATCGTTGACGATAGATGTGCTGTAAACTTTGGCTTTGCAAAATACGTAGATATGTCACACAGTACAATTTAAAAATAATCCCTAATGTGTGAAATTGCAGGATGATCTACGTGACATAATTCTACAATTAAATAGGCAACAAACAATGAATCCAGGAAACTGCAGGACAGGAGCTATATAGACCTCATTGTTCTAGCTAAACAATAATTGTAGGTCTATACGCTGTGACTCATAATATTTAATATTTAATTCTGCACTTCATTTGTCACTTTTGAAGCTTCCCACGAGCTCAGATATAATCGAAGAAACAAGTATTGAGATAAGCGACAGAGAATATTAAAGTTCAAATGTAATGGACAGACGGGAATAATTGGTATTATTGTGGTGGCCTATTTATGAATTTTTAACGAATTAATTTGTTGACTAAACGAAACTGCATCCCTTTCTGTGCGATGATTGATGTGAAATTAATCTTAATTAAATCTAAAATTGTACGCTCTTTTGAGAGGTGTCGCGCGCACGAATCGCTAGGTGGAATCGTACATGTGTTTATTGAATTTACAATAATAATTATGATTGCTATTATTACTTTAGCTTATTTACCATTTAACACTGCTATTTAGTGAGTAAATAAAACTACTTTCCTCTAAGTCCAATAATTGATTGTCAAAAATAAGGCGCAGCTGACAGTTTATTAATGTAATTATACTCTTAGACACCTTTATTTAAAGAGGTATTGGTAGGATACTATATAAATATTCGAACGCGTGTATTATATAGATGGGAGTGGACGGGTTGATAGTTACACATTCTGAGGATAGGCCCTAGGGTCCAGTAAATGTGTAGCAGTTCCCCGGCTTCCAACTTTTGCAAAGCTTCCGTGTTGACGTTTCAATTTCTTGTTGAAGAAAGCTTCGTTTTTTCTGTCCAATAATAATCATTGATGGACAAAGATAGCGGTGCTGAAATTAATACTTGAGGAACTTTATTCTGTATAGGTATTGCATGGGTTACAATATAGTGCCTGTTATCTCCTTTCTCAAGACGAATTTATTTTATCTGGAAGCGATTGGTGTGCGCTGAGAGAGGCGCTAAATAAATAAAGAAATTTCAATACAATACAATGCAATATGTGATGGCCACCATACCTGACTTCTGGGAGAGTAGGCCAACACTTCTGCCAATGCCCCTCAACTTCCACTCCCTTTCACCATCTATTATCCTCTGCCTCTGCCTCGTCCCATCCTCTTTCTTTCTGTTCTCATGGATCCTCTCCTTCCGCTGTCTATTACTATCCATTGTATTCTCATTCAATTCCCATGCTAATCCCCTCATCTTTCCCTCCTCCCCTTCACTACCCTCAAAATTTTCCTCCACCTCCCTCTCACTCATTCCTCACCTGTCCATCCTCTCCGATTTCAACACTTCGTCTCATTTCCATGCTCCTCGCTTATTACTCCCATCCTCATTAGCCCTTCCCTCCGTTCTAATCCTCGCCCATCTTCCGTTTTCCACCACTTCTCATCATCCTCTGCCCTCCCCCATTATTATAGTGATCGGTTAACATATCCTGTTTAAGGCTTTATAGGCCTACATGTCGTTAGTGTAAAGCTGCTTACAAGCGGACAACAAACACATTGTAATAAGTAATTCTAAATAAGACTCAGAAGAGTCATGAATTAGTTGTCGTTACCGAACGGACGTTCCGAAGAAGTTTTATTGGAACAAATGCGTTCCGAGGTTTCCATTGCATTGTGAGCAGTGGGAACGCAGACACAGGATTTCGAGAGCAGTGGGAACGCCGTTCCCACTTTAAACCCTGCATATTATATGATCTTTGTTAAATCAGCAAGTCACGTATCAATGCATTGTACGACTAACCATGCTAGCGTATAACAAAACTATAAATAAATCATAATAAAATTATATGTCATAAAAAATAATATTAAAAAAACCTTTATTGTTTGACTCACATTGAGACATAAAAACTGTTAATGAGATGGCGGGGCTTGCATTCTGGTCAGATGTACAGTAGCCTATGTCAATACGTGGGCTGATGTTGGTTAGACACAAAACTTAAGTCATTATTTAGACAGAGCCTATTCCTATAATTATTTAGTCTTGAGTGTAATCGTAACTGAACAGCGGGTCTCACAGATGTATGCGTAGTTCAAAATGGCAGCAACACTGACAAGGCAACGATCTATAGAAAATATAGCTGTCAGTGGAAAAAATGCGATTTCAAAGAAAAGTTGACGACCCACTTCTATATCCTTTGCGACCAACAGGTTGAGAATCACTGGTCTAGTAAACAGAGCGTTTGTCCTGGGACTAATATGGATATTAGTCCCAGGTTTGTCCACTCGTATCATATAATTGGTTGCAAGATTTTGAATTTAGACACAGAGAAAAAACGTGATGGGCGCACCCAAATTGTGAATGGATGCATAAACGAATTAACGATGCGCCGAAGGAACCATAAAAATACCATGGAGTCCGTGTGTCAATGTCTCACTGACCGACTGCGCGCGTTGTCCTTATTGACCTAGATGCATGCACTAACCTATATATATATATATATATATATATATATATATATATATATATATATATATATATATGCAGACACTGACCTATATACATTCATTGACCTATATACATTCATTGACTATGCATATGCATAATTATATTCCGTGATTTTCTTCCTTTAATTCGTTGTCCTGTTTGGGCAGGTTCGTGCGTCCAATGTCGCCATTTGTCAAGTTTTGCGCAATCTGTGACTCTTGCCTTCAACTTCCCTCATCCAGTCCAGTAACATCAATCTCAATCATAGTTCTTAGGAGTGATTCTCCCCTTGTTATATGGCCCAACCATCTCCTCTGTCGGCTTCTAAATTCTCCTTCCATTTTTATTTCTACTTACTATTCGTATGGGAACTGACTGACTGGCAAATTGACTGACTGACTGACTGGCTGGCTGACTGATTTATAGTCTGACCGAGAGGATAAAAAACTTCTAACGGAGCCTTTGTGAAAATTTTCTGTATGGCGCTAGATGAATGACCAGTCACGTGATGACTATCATATATGTACCGGAGAGATTCTTGTTTTCCCTTCTGACTCCTTCGATGACTGCGTTCGTCTCTTCCAGTTGTGTCTTGTACTTGTAGGATTCGGTGGCGCTGGCTCTCGACTCCTTCTGTGAATTTTCCAGCTGAGCCTGGAGATCGCTGACCTTGTGCTTCCACTCATCGATCAGTTTATCGAACTGGCGTTGTCGTTTCTCGTTCTGCTCATTTGCCGCCTTCAGCTTCAGCCCCAAAAGAAATCACATCATGATGTAATTAACTCATTTAATGATGATTAAGTATATACCACTCCCACCCGAGCGCGTTTTAAAACGTGCTACTATACATGTTTGATGATGATGATGATGACGATGATGATGATGGCGATGGTGAATCCTCTTCCCGAGGGCAGGTCCATTGGCTTTACGCCACCTGGGGATGAGATGAGTTTCTCGAGGCCTTTCTCACAGACAATTATTTCTAAGCAACTTGTCCAAGGCCGCAACCGGATGTTCGATGCACTACGGCGTCCCATACTTGATATGCCTGTACATGTAGGTTGATATCCATAGTTAATGATAACGTAGGTTTAATGAATTAGGTTTGTTACAAGAGATATTCTTATTGGCACTGCTACAATTACTAGTCCACTGCTACTAATACCACAACTGCTACTACTAAGGCTACTATTACCTTTTCGACTTCGACAAGAAGAGCCTCGATGTCGAGCTGCAACTTGACCTTGACCTTCTCGAGGGCAACGGCCTTTCCGACGCTCGCTTCGAGCTGAGCGTCACCCTCCTGGATCCTCAGCACGAACTTCTTCTTAAGGTCCTCCACCTCTTCCGGTCGGATGTTGCCCTCTCCGCTCTCGTACTTCTGTCTCCAGAGGGCGGCCTCACTGGTGGCACTCGACAGCTGCCTGTGGACCTCCGAACGTCCCACCTCCTCCTCGTCCAACCGCTCCTTCAGCTGTGCGATCTGCTGAAGCAGGGAGCGGTTGTCGCCCACCGTCTTCGCTCGGGCACTCGCCTCGCTCTCGAGGTTCCCCTGCAGATATTGAAAAGCACATCTGTCCAGAGCTATATGAATGAATTGAATGAATGATATGAATGAATGAATGATTGATTGAATTATCTGAATGCATGAGCTGAATGAATGAATGAATGAATGAAAAATCTGAATTAATGATCATAATTAAATAATTAATAAATAATGTAAATGAATGATCTGAATTATTGATCTGAATTAATGAGTGAATGCATAATCTGAATGAATGAATGAATAATCTGAATAAATGATCTGTAGAAATGAATGAGCAGTGGTGTTCAAAGTTAGACGACATCTAACGCGTGGTGTCAGGACCGATGACGTCGACCATGTCTTCTTAGTGCCTAATGGGCGCCATGCATAGCTGTCGACAGTTTAAGTTCGACTCAGGAAAAAACGGGTCATCGTTCGTTCATAGGCTACTGCATGCCTCTTTGTAATCAAACTGCGGTTTGTCAGTTTATAAATAATTAACGCACATATTATTATATCATTGTATATCTCGTCATTTTTAGTAAAATGGTTTAAATTTGAATTGATCAACGCATTGGTTTACCCTCAGTTCTTCAATCTGTTGATCAAGAACCACTTTCGTCTTTTCCAGCAGCTGGATCTGACTGGCTGAGTCCTGGAGACGTCGGCTGAGATCGGCATTCTCCGACTGCAATCGGTTCCGCTGACCTTGAACATTTGCAAGCTCCCTTTCCAGGTCACTGATCTTCCTTCCCAATTCTGCCACATGGCCTTCCAGGTGCTTCACCGCCTTATCCGAAGACGCCTTACATACACAACCATCGTTATCGTCATTATCATCATCATCGTCATCGTCGTCATCATCGTCACCACCACCAACACCACCACGATCCATAATTTTCAATGCATAGGCCTACTTAGGCCTAACATCGTTCTAACTAATGAGTAGCTGGGAGAGTGGGCCAAGTTTAGGCCTACAATTGTCTGCGAAAAGAGATTTCAGGAGCAGAGCCTCGAAAAGCAAAGAGGCACATGCTTATGAGACTCTAATGTTATTTGATCTAAGATGTTATGGTACAATAAATAAAAATGAAAACGATATTAATACATTCTCTCGGTCTAGAATGTGATACCAAGTGAAGATTAGAACTTTCGACAAGACACCTCTATTTTGCAACTGATCTAACTTTAAAATCGTATTTCCATTTCACAGGACGTAGTCTACGTCCGTTAGTTTATTGTATGTGCGAAGTTAACGCAAGGTCGATGTAAAGACCTTGACTGCCAGTTAACAAGATGTCAGAAAACGTTTCAAATTAATAATCGACATGATATTTTATATATAGGGAACGCACCTGGATTGAACCTTCGACCCTGTCTTTACCAAGTCTTGTTGACATTGAGATTATTCAGTTATTCATTCATTCTAATCATTTATATAGCGCCCTTTAATAACCTACTCAGGAGCTCCTTCAGACAATCCATTATAATGATTGTGGGGACATTTATTTAAAGTAGTACTTAACACCCCTTGGTATTTGACAAAGATTCCAATTCAATATAATAATTATGGGATTATGGGAACAGATATTCAAAGTAATAAAACTCCTTGATATAGGCTATTTTACAGGTCTAGATTACAATTCTTTCTCTAAGCGGCGGCAAGAACATAATTGGATTTCAGATAAGAACACACGTTATTAGGATGTCTAGTTTTACATTTGCTTCGACAATCTTGTCTTTTTGTACCAAATAACTGCTTCTTTACTCAGGGCTGGATAATCATTTGTGAGTGTTATGCCTTGGCTGTCAATCAAATTGCAGCAGACGCCGAGAGGAAACTTTCCGACCAATGTAGGCCTACTGATAGTTTTATGTCATCGATTCTAGTTGTGGGAGGTAATTTGTAGTTTATAAGTAGTTAAACTACTTTTAATAATTGTCCCCACAATTATTACCTTTCCCTGGGTTATAATTTCAATCTGGCCAATCAGTTGATCCGCCTCAATTCGAGTCTGATTTTTCTCACGTTCACTTCTGCAATCAAGAATAAATCAAGAATAGTAACAACGAAAATGTGTACATCACATAAAGACGCAATCAGTAAATAGTTTAGACCAGCGCTTCGCCAAACTGTGGTCCCCTGAACAGGACCGGTCTGCGGGCCCTAAGTTGCCGGTCTAAACCAGCGCTAGAGAAAAAGTAATTCTGAAAAGTCATAGCAGAAATACTTACAAGGCTGTCATTACGGAATAGTAATATGGATGCAATGGTAGACACAGAATTGTCTAAGCGTGCATTTAAATCAAGTTTAATACAAAAGAGTCGAAGAGAAGGCACATCTTCAGATAGAGCCGAACAGAGAACACACTTTCAGACAGACAGGTGGACAGACAGACAAAACATACAGACAGACAGAGAGACAGACAGAGACGTACTTTTGTCTGGCCTTATGTTGTTGGTCGAGCTGTTCGGTCAGTTGGTTGAGCTGTTCCTGTTGTTTCTTTCGAAAGGATCCCAACTGAATCTCGTTCTGCGTTTGAACCTCCTCCAGGTCTCTTTGCAGCTTCAGAGACTCCGCATCACGCTTTCTAATCGTCTCCACCTACAGGAAAATTAAGCAGCTAACGATCGCTAATTAAGCCACCTTTCATACATACCGCCCATCTTCCTCTCACTACCCGTTTCCTCTCGGCTTGACCCCTGATTATGACTCGTCAACAGAGGCGGCGATCCCCGAGGGGGACAAGTCCCGCTCACATTTTACAGAGAGTGGACCCGTTATACGTGTGTCCCCTCATATCTTACCCCTCTCATTGGGTATCCCTCGCCTGTCAAAAGAGATCGCCGCCTCTGCATGCTCGTCAAGGCTATCGACCAGCAGCTAGGCTCTCGTCTGCTTAATGGTTGATATCTAATAATCATAGGGTATAATTGTAGGGAATGAATTACTCTCTGTGTTCCTAATATATTTGAGAGGTTTTCATGTACATTGTTCCATTCGCCTGTGACTATAATGTACGGTACATTGTCTGGAAGCAGTCGATGGAAAGATTAGACGTCTAGGGAGAGGAATGGCAACCAGCCTTTATATGCCGAGGCTAAGAAGTCGATAACACTCATGGCTGCCTCTTAGGTAAGCTGAAGGAACTGTTTTTCTTCATCACCATCTTCAACGGTTATAATACCGCCGCCACCTGTGATTCGATTCCATTCTGTACGTCATAGGCGACCATTAATCCTCATTCTATGAAGTGTGTACCTCTAACTCCGTAACGGAAGGCTACGGACCCTACTTAATCATAGAGTCATAGGACAGAGTCGTATATAGGATCATTCAATTCCAAACCACACCTCTGGGTAGGGCCAGGGCTATGGTTAGGATTATGGTTATGGTTAGGGCTATGGTTGGGGTAGGGTTAGGTTAGGTTAGGTTAGGTTATGATTGGGTTAGGTTAGGCGAAAAACGCATGAGTAAGCAAATAAGAACAATCCTCTGATATTAAATATATGATCATGATCAAGATAGTAAATTAGGAATATAAGTAAATTTATCAGTGATAGTAAATAAATAATGATGGTAAAAAATCTTATGCTAAAAAAATGGCAAGTAGCAGTCATGTTGGATTAAGAGAAATAATCTAGTAAAAAGTGTTGTGCAACCAGAGGAGCACAATAACAAAACGACAATGTCTAACTTCACATTATGTACATTTCCAAATATATCTCCCAAAGGCTTGAATTTATTTCTCGAAGGGGAGATGTCAGCTACGCGGAATCTTCTTCTCCACTTCATATTATTATAATAGATTACATTACAACACATAATAAATCGCATCACATTAAGATTCATTGAGATACATTAAGATACATTAAGAGACATCAAGAGACATCAAGATACATTAAGATACATTAAGATACATTAAGATACATTAAGATTCATTGAGATACATTAAGATGCATTACATTGCATCACATTAATACGAATAGTGCAGAAGTCCATATTCTCACTATAGGCTCCTCCTCTTCATTTGGCATTTCGTGAGGTGCACCAGACAGACATACGCAAACATGCACACTCAGCCACAGGCAAAGAAAGAGGCATTGGCACGGTCAGAGATCGGATGCTTCGACACACGCATAGAAAGCGACAGACAAAGACAGAGACAATATATAGACGATGAGATGTAATCGATACTCTGGAAAACAGATGAACGACGGAATGTTAGATCTCTATAGCCATCTATTCCGACACCAACAGAAGACTTCTCATAAAGTTTGAATATTCATGAATATTCATGTACGTAGACCCCTACATGCATGTGTAAGTAGGATTATGTATGTGTGTATGTACGTTGTCTGTATGTGTCTATGTATGTACGTGTATTTATGTATGCATGTATGAATTATATGTATGCATGCATGCGTGTATACATGCGTAAATACATGCATTCATGTATTTGTGTATGTATGAGTGTACTGTGTATCTAAGTATCCAAGCATAATGTATCAATGTATCTAAGTATACTTGCATATAGTTATGCAAAGGAATGTATGAATGCATGCATACATTCATGTCATCCATGTATGTATGTATAGCGTATGCTATATGCATGCATGTAGGCCTACGTATGAGTTTATGACATGAATATCAATACAAGAGTCTGAGAGGTATACGTGGAGGATGAGTATAAAGCTCCGTGGAACGAATTCCTTCTACTCGTATACTGCATATGTTATCATCCCAAGCGATGTGGTCTCGTTTTTGCCTATATAGTTCATCTCCTGTATAGGCCTCGTCTATAATTACTCCAAGGATCTGCTGGCTGGCTGGCTGGCTGGCTGGCTTCTAGATGATGTATGGGTCTAAATGTCTATTATTTTTAGTCGCTTTCTTCTTCTGGATGTGTGTGTGTGTGTGCGCGTGTGCATGTGCGTGTTTAGCGTACCTGCAGCTTCGAAGCCTGCGTCGTCTCCTCCAATTGCTCCGTTAACAGAGATACTTCTCGTTCCAGATCAGCTCTCTGCTTCTCAGCCTACACACGCAACAAACACACAGTTAGCAACTTACTACTCAGACTACATATGATCATCGGCACATGTATGTATGCATGCATGCATGTATGTATGTATGTATGTATGTATGTATGTATGTATGTATGTATGTGTGTATGTATGTATGTATGTATGTATGTATGCATGTATGTATGTATGTATTTATGTGTGTATGTATGTATGTATGTATTTATGTGTGTATGTATGTATGTATTTATGTGTGTATGTATGTATGTATGTATGTATGTATGTATGCATGTATTGATGTATGTACATGTATGCATGTATGTATGTATGTATGTATGTATGTATGCATGTATGCATGTATGCATATATGTGTGTATGTATGTATGTATGTATGTATGTATGTATGTATGTACATATATGTATGTATGTATGTATGTATGTATGTATGTATGTATGTATGCATGTATTGATGTATGTACATGTATGTATGCATGTATGCATATATGTATGTATGTATGTATGTATGTATGTATGTACATATATGTATGTATGTATGTATGTATGTATGCATGTATGCATATATGTGTGTGTGTATGTATGTATGTATGTATGTATGCATGTATGCATATATATGTGTGTGTGTATGTATGTATGCATGTATGTATGTATGTATGTATGTATGTATGTATGTATGCATGTATTGATGTATGTACATGTATGTACATGTATGTATGTATGTATGTATGTATGTATGTATGCATGTATGTATGTATGTATGTATGTATGCATGTATTGATGTATGTACATGTATGTACATGTATGTATGCATGTATGCATATATGTGTGTGTGTATGTATGTATGTATGTGTTTGTATGTCTCTGTGTGTGTCTGTGTGTAAAAAATGGGAAGAATATGTGCGTAATAACTGGATCCTGGACATATTGTCCGGGA
Organism: Bimastos eiseni; assembly: GCA_959347315.1. Classification (NCBI taxonomy): domain Eukaryota; kingdom Metazoa; phylum Annelida; class Clitellata; order Crassiclitellata; family Lumbricidae; genus Bimastos; species Bimastos eiseni. The sequence continues at coordinate 26,671,725 of OY365814.1, read as the reverse complement.
GCGTCTCTGACGTTCTCGCTTTAAAGTGGCTTCGTATAAGTTGCCACTTACGATAACAGGGTAGATTGCCAACGGGTAGGGCAGAATATATAGTAGAACGAGGTGCAGTAACGTAGGATAGGCTAGCGCAGTAGAGCAGGGTCTAGACTCTAGAGCAGGCAGGGTAGGATAGGGTGGCATAGTAGAAGGAATGGCAGGGTGCAGTATAGTAGAGACTAGAAAATGGATCGACCAGCAAAGAATATCCACGCGCCGATAATTATGGGGCAGCCGAGGAATTGACATGACATGAGATGATATCAGGTAATTTAAATCACCTAAAATGCAGATGACTATTATTGACTTTGTACAATCGAAAAAGCAAACAATGATGGATAGAAGTGTAACGCTTACAAATGGCATGGCGACCCCTTATCATACCAACAACACAATACGAACACCTGTTTTAATTTGATTACATTATTATCGTTAAAGCGTATAGACAGGTCACGCATTTTTCAAGGCAAAATATTCTCTGATCGTTAACGACTTCGAAATTAAAGACAGTTTATTATTAGCAGTTCTTTGACGCTGAGTAGGGTAGATTAGGCGTGTATACAATGGGAAGGCCATACCATAATGCCCGTAGAGCATATGCGGCAAAAGTATCAGAGGTTTTAAAAGGCGCAAGTCAACAGCGGATTCCCTATTGCTTCCTAGAACTGACCTCTATGCAGTGCCACCTGCCGGGCATTTCCAATGCATATCCTGCCATTTGACTCACACAGGTGCCACTGGCATCGGATCCGTGTCTCCTCCCACTGGCACATTCTTCTACTGACAACATTCTCTGCATTGCGCATGCATCCAGTTGGCTTACTTGTAAAGAGTTACACAGAGGCCACAGGAAATCAGTCAGCACATAATTATATATATATATATATATATAGGCTACATGTAGGCTTACCAAAGCTAAGGATGCATGATTGCGTGTAGGCTTAAGTGATTGAGTTAGTAAGTATATCAATGTATGTATGCAAGTACGTAATACGTATGCATGCATGTATAATTGCAAATATCTATCCATGCATGTAAACATGTACACTGTACGCATGTGTTGCATGTTACAGCCTGGTGTATCAATTTTCACTTTAAAAGCGAATTAGAGAATTCTCCACAGAGCAATATAGACTCCAATAGCCTATATATTGACCTCATATATATATATTATATATATATATATGTATGATGTTCTTGTTGTCTTGGTATATTGGTTATGTTGATACGAGATGACTGTATGCGTTAATTTAACTCTAGTACTAAAGTCAGTTCGAAAACTCGAATAGGCCTAAGCCACAGAGAACTCTTCAAGTAAATAAATCAATAGAAACACTCTAACGTCAAAGGAGATGAGAGACGACGGTGACAATGCTCCCAACACACGAGCACAATTGTCATGTCAAATGAGTAAAGGACATCTCCAACTCAGCGTTTTTTCGACCTGACCCAATTCCGATTCCAGCAATAGAAGTCTAGTATTCGTAGTAGTAGGGGAAGTAGTGGTGGAAGTAGTGGTGGTTGTAGTAGTGGCCATGGTGGGGGTGGTGGTGAAAGTGGTTGTGGTAGTGGTGGTAGGTATAGTAGTTGTTGTTGTATGCAATACAATGCATTCAATAGAAGTATCAATCGATGACGCTAAGCAATTGTGAGCGAAGGTAATGCTCAAGGTCCCTACACAGTAGGCCTAGCTGACCCGGGACAGGCTCGAACCAGTAAGCCTACGCTACTCTTTACAACCAATCAGTTTACTGTAAATCTACACCAACAATGACCATCGACATTACAGTCACAAAGAAAAGATATATATTTAGGCTAGGCTGTCATTAGGCATTCAGTGAGAGACCAGAAGAGAAATGGCGGGGCTATAATACCTACCTTCTTATGGCAGAATAATTCATGACAAAATTTTCAACAGTTTCTCAATTCAGAAGGTTATCAGTCTGCCCAACATACAGGGTGGGCCAGCATAAATGGTTCAACTTTGGCGGAAAATAACGCCGCCAATTTTTGGAAGTCATTTATAATTAATGCATCAAATTAAAGGTATTTCACTCTAGTAGTAAGATTCAAAAACATTGGTTATTGAATCTTTAACCTTCATGGCGCAAATCGTGACATAACAAAATTCATCGGTTTTTAGTGACTAGCTAATGAAAAAGTCACGACAATGTATGCAGTAACTAAAAAAATCAAACTCTATAGTCAGTCATGTTGTACTACACAGCAATATTAATAATTAACTTGGAGATAGTTGGTTGCAACCGATTCATCATCTTGACTGCAAACTAACTCGGACACACGAGCAGTGTTAGCTGGTGTGCGCGCCGTGCGTACTGGTTTGCGTGGATTACGACTTGACGCTCCTGTTTCATCAATTTTTTGTATCATACGATTTAAGGTAGTTTTATTCCAGCCTCTGTTAGGAAAATCTTCAATCATAAATGAATTAAATCCCTTATTTAGTTCGCAAAATTCTGCTCAAAATTCGATCATGGTCTGTCAACGGCGCCATTTTGCGTCACTAACGACAGCAAAACAGCTAGGGCTGTTCCAAACGTTTCTTAAACTTAAAAACTGGCATCAGTTCGACTTTTTCTAGGCTAATACTAGAGTGAATTATCTTTGATTTGATGCATGAATTATAACTAACTTTCAAATGTTTACGGAATTATTTACCTACAAAGTTGGACCATTTATGCTGGCCCACCCTGTTTACTGAAATCCTCACAGACAGTCATTACAGTGTCATTCAATACACTCATTTTATGATTAGCTTCGCTTTCGCTAGGGGGCGTCAGAGCAGCAGAAACATCCGAACATCATTCTTCCCTAATTGGCATTTAGCATCTGAGGGTTCTGACTTATTGATTGACAGTTCAGCCTGGTAACAACTGGATTGTCGCCCTTCCGGTAAAGGAGAATAGGAAATTTGCTAAATCTTGGTGATGGGACAAATTATCTTGTCGTATATTCCACTCAGAATATGAGTCTTAGGTTTAAATATAATAGCACTGTTTCAATGTCAGATGTAACATGGACCTCTTTGTAACAGGTACATTACGTTACTGCGGTATGTAGGCTATCTGGACTGTTATCAAGCGCATTTTGGGGACCCCGCAAAAGCAACAAAATTGATGTAAGCACCAATTTCTTAGCCTTTGCTGAGTTCATAAAATGCCCTTGATAACATATCCCATAATTATGGTCAAATACAAACTACATAGTCTAGCAGCTGTTTTGGTTCTTCGCAAAGGCTTGTTTCTAGGCCAACACAAGCCGAGATTTCGGGCTTTTCTACGCAGATAGCGTTTGAAAGAGACGTCTGCTTGAAAAATACAAGCCTGCGTATCTCAGGCCAAGAGCGACGCAGATAAATCATTGTGGTTGGATTGGTATGCTCTTCCCCAGTCTGGCATCTGTTATTCTGTGTGATTCCAATTCCTTTTATGTCGGCTTAGTACAGTGTGTGCAAGAAATAATGCTTTTTGAGTGATTTGTTTGCAGTATTTAACCATTGACGCCATATTTAGTTGCAAACTCACTTTGATGACATTTTTGTTAATCCAGGAATATTGTTGTCTTTCTTCGCAGGTCTTCAATTATTGAATTGTTCCATTATTAAAATTTGTTCCATTTGTTTCCTACTGAAGAAGAAGGAAAATTCCTACTGACATGTCCTTATAATTAGGCCCACGTGGATTACGGAAAAAATGTAAATTATGCGAAAATATGCGAAATCGCATGATCGCAAAAACCTAGGCTTCTAGTCATCAACAATGGCGTCGTCTGGTCGCTAAACCATAGCCCCTATAGGCTAATAATAGCCTGGACAAGCCAATTGTAGTTGACTATGACCAACATTTCCTAACTTTATGCAATGATTTGCGAAAACTTTCCATTTAAAAATGTATGCGAAAACCGCCAATTTATGCGAAAATATGAAAAATCGGATAAACCACGGGGCCCTACCTATAATGCACTCCCATCTCAACTATAATAAGGGTAACCACTCATTCTCCTCTTCCCTCTTTTGCTCAGTCCTCCCATTACCTTCTATCACTTCTTCATTTCTTACTTTTCTCTTTCTCCTCCTCCTCCTCACCTTCCTCCTCCTCCTCACCTTCCTCCTCCTCCTCGCCGTCGTCCCCTCTTCTTTCTCCTCGTCACCCTTCTCTCATAGGGAAGGTGGGGGCAAGCTGGCTGAAAAATAAGTTTTATCGCACGTGATCGTCAACGATAATGCTAGCATAATAATTTTTATCTCAAAATACAGCTATTAATAACGGGTACACTCGAGAACAAATCCAGGCATCACGCTATTTTGTAAGTTTGCAAAAAACGACCTCAAAAATATTCTGAAAGTCAACCAACTTGCCCCTGCTCTGGGGCAAGATGTTGGTACTACAAATCATCCGCATAAAACTGATTTGTAACAGTGGAAAGCGAATGCGTTATTCTTTAGTCAAATTCGTTTCCATTAGAGGCATTTGACCTTAATAAAGATGTAAGACAAAAACTACGCAATTAAAGTGGCAATTTCTAAAAAAATCGCATTGTCATTTATTGACTCCAAACACCGTCTGACTGTCTGCCTGGCTCTCTGGATCTTGACCTCTGCCTGTCGATTTTGTTTTGATTAAGCGCTTGTGAATGAGGTGGTTACAGCGACACCGCTTTTGTAGTCGCTATACTAGTTTCGAGTTTACTATTACGATGACATCAGTTTAATGTAATAATTGCTAGACACATCGATAATTACTTTAAGGCCTATAGGGGTGCCAGTTGGCTGACCTTTGGGGCAAGTTGGTTGCATACGCCAACTTGTCCCCGCCAACTTGTCCCAACAGGTCCATACTACAAAATCTCGTGGTCACTGTTTGCACAACGTGATTTGGGTAAACAAGGTATACCGGTAATAAAGCGCAATGAATGCTTAACAAAATAACCTATCTGCCATAATTTTTGCATTGATGTGGATTATGATATACGATATTTTATAATAGCGAAATATTTTAAGCAGTAAATAGTACGACCTACTTTTAAGTAACAAGCGAAAATAAAGCACCCTAGCACATGGCCGCCATTAAACAAAAGATCAGGCTTGACATGCTTATCTATAAACTTCTTGTTAGACGTCTTTCCTGCCATGCATTATAATTATATAGCGCAAACACAAACTTACCCCCGCAACCAACTTGCCCCCACCTCCTCTACTCTCTTCATCTTCTTACCAAATCTATTTACTCTTACTTAGATTGAAATCGAATCGCACTTAAGTAAATACTATGTCTTCGACATGATTAGAAGTAGGCATTATGGTTGAACATTCTTACCTTTGATCTACCCAATCGCTCCGAGTCCAACTCTTCTTCGAGTTCCTTGATGCGATTCTAAAATTCAAAAGTAATCAATAGATCAACGGAATATCATCATTTTTCCGGTACGTTATAAATTTTATGAAGACTGAGTCAATCAGAGGTGTAACATGCGGGGGCAGAGGCACCGGCCCCCCAGTTTCAAAACTTTTTAAGATGACTTTTGTTAAGATAATTTTACCCTCCCCATTTTTCAAATTACTGGGGAGCAAAATTCAAAAAGTGGGGGGGGGGAATAATTATTTGCGCTTTGCGCAATATTTTTTAAATTATGCCCTCCACTTTTTAAAACCTTGTTACACCTCTGGAGCCAATTAATTGATCGTGTTAGTGACGTCCTTTTACTTAAGCTAATATGCTTGGTTCAATGGAAGTTGGATTAGCAAATGTCACTAAATCATCAATCCAACTTCTATTTCACCGAATACCGTGGGCGAACAATAACTGTTTGTCTGTGAACATTTGACGTGACGCGTACAAGGGAGGATATCTGATTGATTGATTGGTTGATTGATTGCTTGCTTGCTTGCTTGATTGCTTGATATTAATAAAGCAACGAGTTCCAGTCGGCTGGAACAAATTGAATTAATCGGTTTGGAACGCCTGCCATTTCTATAGGGGAGAGAGCGAGGACATTTCTATAGACACTGACGTACATCATACATGACCCTGAGCGAGGAGGAGCTGGACGACGAGAATCCCAGATCGAACCCCTTCCTCATAACATAGCGACTTTCCGTGCTGATGTGGCTCGTCACGATTCCTCCTTCCGTTCGGTTCTTGAGGACCTGCGGATGGGTGAGTATCGCCTCTCGGACCGCCGATGAGCCGCCAGAAGTGGAAAGGTCCACGTCGTGGTGGCCCCCATCGTGCCTGGCCGCGGACGAGGAGGAGTAGGACCCAGAGGCAGAGAACGATGAGGAGGAGGCAGAGGATGAGGAGGCGCCCTTCTGATGCGACGACTCCTCTCTTTTGCTCGACGACTCCTGCTTGCTCGACTCGACGGCAGTGTCCACTTCGACCGCCGCTGGATGGTCATCCACGACCGGCTGGACTTCTTCGACCACAATCGCCGTCTGCGTATCGGCCATATCGTTGCTTCTTCACCTGTGTGCTGTCTCCTCTCGCTCACGCCACGAAAAACCCTAGACGAGCGGAGACAAGCGAGAACTCTGCAACAGAGTACCAACGACGGACTTTCACGGACTTTCCCGAACAAGATACGATACTGAACGCCGAGAGAACGTGAGAGTGTAAGCTGTCAACGGCCGACAAACTAAGAGGCGACAAAGAAGCAGCGACGGACTCGGCAGAGAGAGCAGGAAGCCACGATCACACGCCAGTCGAATGCGCCTCTGTCGAAACCCTCCGATGGAGCTGTATGGATAGCACGACCGATTCCCAGACGGAGGGACGGACGAGCGGAGAGAGCTAGCCAGTCGGCCATCGGTCTATTCCTAGGCGCGGTTATGCAAGCAACGCAGTCCTCCTTGCCCGTCAGCTGGTTGGGTTTTTCTGTCTTACGGCGCTCATTCTTAACCGGTTGGCTGTCTTCCTTGCTCTGTTTCTCTGCTGTCTGTTTTTTTCTGGTTCTCTGTGTCTACTTGTATGTGCTGATCTCACCGTCTCTTACTGTGTACCTGTATCTCCGTACATCTCTCTTTCTATGTTGTCTGTTTTTTCCTGGTTCTGTCTGTCTATACGTCTTTTCGTTTGTCTGTTTTCCTCTGGTCCTTTCAGTTTCTATATTTACGCCTGTGTTGCTCTCTTCGTCTCTTCGTTTGTTCCTCTATGTCCCACTCTGCTGGTCACCGACATTCGAAGGTGATTGGGAACACTTGAGGACGTTGGAGTGGCAAAACCTCAAGGTCATTCTGATTAACGACCCAGACGGATGAACCACGGACGAGACAGCCTTTCGAAGCTCTTCTATCTGCAGACTTTATGGTCCGCATTTTTGTACGTATACCTGTCAGCCTACTTGCCTTCCGATGTGTCTGTCTGTGTGCATTTCTGAGTGGCTATATATTATGTCTGTAAATATCTGTGTGTATGCCTGCCTCTGTCTCTTTCTGTGTGTCTACATATGTATCGGTGCTTTTACGCCTGCCTTTGTATCTCGAAGTGTCATGCCAGTATTCTTGGTATATCTCTCCAAGACTCCAAGTATCTACCTGTCTGACTCTACCTGTCTCAGTCTGTGTTAGGCTGTTATGTTTGTCTAAATGTCCGACTCTTTCGTCAGTGTCTAATAGCGCCCACTGCTCCTGCGGCCATGGTGCCAGGAACGATACACTGAGGCATTTGAACGGCATCCTCTCATCTACCAGTATCATCTCAGCCACTGCAGCATTCCTTTCGCAATTTACGCTCGTCAGTGGCTGAAATGCATGCAGTGAATCGACTGTTTAGTAAAGTGTCTAGCATAGTGTCTAGTACAGTGTTTGATATAGTGTCCAGTATAGTGTCTGATGTAGTGTCTAGTACAGTGTCTGATATAGTGTCTAGTATAGTGTCTGACGTAGTGTTTAGCAAACTGTCTAGTATGGTGTCTAGCATAGTGTCTAGTATAGTGTCTGATGTAGTGTCTTGTATAGTGTCTATTATAGTGTACAGTATAGTGTCTAATATAGTGTCTCACATAGTGTCTAGTATAGACTGTCTATTATGGTGCACACTGTACAGTATAGTTTCTAAAACATAGTGTCTAACATGGTGTCTAGCGTAGTGTCCAACACAGTGTAGAGTATAGTGTCTAAAATAGTGTACAATAGAGTGTCTACTATAGTGTCTAGTATATTATGCTAGGTATGACTGCCCAGTCCATCCACAGGTACACGATGTATGCATACGCCCAATTGCAAATATAATATATATATATATATATACGTATGTATGTGTGTGCGTGTGTGTGACGGAGCTTAGTATCTTCTGTTCTCTGAGGATTTAGCAACTCATGGATAGCATTTTTCTGTGCTGACACTTACCAACTTACCGCTATGATTAGAGTCTGTTATCAAACTGTTGACTTAAATTTTCTGTCGAAGTCGACCCAGTATAGCAAATATTCTCAGACTGTCTTGAGATGTTCTTGTTTTGATAGCTTCTTTGGACAATTAAAACGGCGCTGTATTAAATGTCTTGATGCATGCATGGCTGTAGGCGCATATGTAGGCCTGCGTGTGCATATGCTTAAACCTGCATATGTATATGCATTCCATATGCATAGACAACTACAAACGCGGCTTGACCCACATTCATGCTATCCGTCAGCTGTCGACGAGAATGCGTTGGTTGGTTCCACGCTTGTGCGTGGGCCCACAACTGACGACTCTTTTCGGCTTTAGCGGGCATAGTGAACGTGAACGTGAACTATGACCATAACATTTAAGCCAACGAAGAGAGCGCCTTCGAGTAGATATCTTGAAGGGGCGCTATATAAATGCTCGATTACATTACAGACGTGCAATGTTCCAAGTATGAATGCTAGTGAGGTCAAAAGGTGCTGGAGATATATCAGCATCGTGAATAAATCCGTCCTCGGCGCTCTGTAAACATTTTCTTGGTCTGCATTCCAACTGCGATTAATCGCTGTTGTTGATGCTGTAGCTGCTGCTTGCTGGGCCGAGAACAGGAGATGCCGAGTTGCAGCAGCAAGCAGCCACTGCCTCCGTTGCTCTGATCAGCAGCTGTAACCCTAGACATGTATAAGAATCCATCAGCCACGCCATCGGCCGACGCAAGGCCTAGGAGGTAGGAGAGCCTCTGCTGTGGCTGCTGCTGATAGAGGGAGGATGGAAGATAGCCACGTTGCTGCTGGGAGGATAACTATGGCGATTTATGCAACCGGCTGAAGACGGAAAATGCCTGCGCGTTCCCACAACTCCAAATATGTGCTGTTGTCTTCCTGCCTGTCTCTATCTAAATTTGTCTCTTGATCGAAATTTCTACATAAATTGGATCAAGTCTTTCCCGTTTTACTTTCGTTCTATCCTTACTTTCTTCTCCTCTGTCGATCTAAGTATCTTTAAAAACTTTGTAAACATAGGCGTGAAGTTTCTACCCGATTAGTTCCTTGTAGAATGATCAAAGTGGGTGCCAACCCCGCCAGCAGAGTTATAAGGCACACAAGAAACCCCTAAGGACCATACTCCCATTTAGGACATGTATATGATGTTGCCTCACGAGGATATATATATATACATACATAATATTTATATATAATCTTTATATATGTATGCATATATACATACACATATTATTTATGTGTGTGTAAGTATATATAATTATTCATAAGCTCCTCTTGACAACAAGAAGAAATTGATTTCATGCAACTATCACTCTGCATTTATCAACATCTTAACATAATTAATAACAGTTAATAATAATAACAGTCACAAACGGAAAATTGCACAAGTGATTTAACAAAATAGTGTTTGTTATTTTTACAATACCAATTTGACGAGGCTAGCTCTAATAAACATAGTCGTAGGAGGCGGGGCAGAGGGGACAGGTACCCAAAAATCTCGACAATTCCGCTTATCGGCAAGATTTGCATGACTACGTAGCTCTCCATGCGATCCCCAGCTCCAACTTGCTAGAATATAATCTTGCCTCACCATTGAAATTTCGCTTATGCTAACACAGATACTAAAACCCTAAATTCAGCTCTTTTATACAGAATGAAACATCATGGAAGAAACGGGGAACTTGGTTCAATATAGCATAATTAATTCTCTCCGAAATAACCACGGAAGAACCAGTGCCAAGCCTGGATAAAGAAGGCGGGTGATAATAAATCATCTCTGTTATGACACAATGTTGCCAAACAGTAACTAACCAAACCAGACACCCACAATTATGTTACAACTCATGCAGTGCAGGATTTTTACATTACCCTTCAGTCGAGCAGAGTCCATTAAATGGACAAGGGACAGTCGACTCTGTTTTAGCATACAGTGTTTCAAAGATCTTACACAAAAAATTATGTTTATAGGTCTACAGGAGCAATGATTGATATAACTATACACACCAACATGTCCACATTGGGTCATATCGAGCCCACATTCCCACACATAGGTATCCCATCTGATACAGCAGTGTGCCTCCTAGAACTGGAGTTAAGAAGGTCTTTACAATAGTTGAATGACTGGTCAATGTTCCTTCTAATTTTTTGGAGACGCTGTGGGCACTAAATTCTTGTGTGCGCTGGCTCCATGGCCTGTGTGCACACGCATGCAAGCACTTGTGCACAGCTTAGAGGAACACTGCTGGTCATTGATAAAAGGGTGAAACAAGCGAAATAAAATACAACAATTCATGACAAGATCTACACATGACGCGGTCATTAACGACTATTTACAAATTTCTTTTTCTACAAATTATCTCTCTAGAAAATTGTCTCTTGCAAAAATATGGCATTTATGACTCGAACTGACTGAAAGCGGAATGATTGCACCATAGAATGCGACACTAACAGAATCAGCAACAACATCGAATCAACAGTAACAAAATGGCGGCAGATGGCCAGCATAACTATAAATCCAGGATGAACATCATCTATTCTATTGCAACACAATGGTGTTCACTATTTCTATTCATTATCTATTATAGAGTTAGAGATCAGTTGATGTAATAAAATTCCAGTGGTAAAACAGGTTCGTGCAAACATCACATACCAAATGGTGTGCCAAAACACTCCATTTTATCCAAAACAGACTTCTTGAAATGTAAATGCTTATGCAAAATGAAGGAAACAAATGATAATTTGTGGGACTTTAAAAGTACAGCATAAGTTACGTAATTCACTTAACTGGTAGAGTTCTCCAAGCCCAACAGTTCTGAAATGAAGATGAGTCCTTTAACCAGAAGAAAACTCACTGACAGCAAACCAAAATATGTCCAGAGGACACTGTTTGCTTTGATACTCAAACCGCCATAGATCCCACTCGTATTGCTTCAAATGTTTTCCCAATACGATAATATTATCGACAAGATACAACATGTGTCACTTACAACTCAATTGACTAGCAACAAATGTGAACTCTCATGTCTGAAGGAAGCACATAAAGCCACAATTCATATGTTCGTGAACTTCAAGGAACATCAGTGTTAATTAATCAATTAACACCAAATCTATCCAAACAACTAACCTAACTGGCTCACCTAGATAACCAATCAAACAGGATCAACAGCTTAGGTCCACTAAACTGTTGCATCAAAAAATTATACACGCCAATTATACATGTCAATTGGGACAGTTGATCTCTGAGCACAGGTGTTAATAACACTGTGTATTATCTCAGCATACATTAACATAATTAACTAATTATATCTCACAGAAATAAATAATACAAAATAAAATCTCAAAAATTAGATAGATTGCCATTTGGCAATGCAGACAATCAAGCAGACAATCAAGAAGACAATCAAGCAGTAACAATCAAACACATGACTTTGCTCCATTCCAACTGATTCACACATATGCCTCACATATCCACCAGCAAACCAGTATACTGAACCCATACTTGTACAGAAAGGTAAAGTAACTTGACATAATATAACATCTAGTACTTATAACAGTGCCTCCTTATTACGTGTATCGTGTAAACAAGAATTCTACTGACACTGCCACAAAGACGGGACCCAAATTTAATTCAGCTGTGATATTTGTAACCATTAAAAAACTCAGTCAGATATACCTCTCATGGTTGCCAATGATAATGTTAGGCAGAATCTTATAAGTAGAGTAAAATTATTCTGACCAAAGGTGATAGGAAAAAACTGCAAAATGGTTGGGTACTTTTAAAATCACAGAAAAAATGATTACTCTTTTATAATTAATTCAGAAAACCCAATAAAATATAAAGCAGGAGCAGCAACGAAAAATCAAGAACGCCTTCTCATGATAGAGAGGCCAAGGTAACACAAGATAAAGTATTTGCACTTCAATTAAACACCGCTATCAATGCTGTTGGCTGGTTGTACGTTCTTATGGCTTACATGACAACAGCAATGCAACAGCAAGACAACCTTTACTAACAGGTACATGACCCAAAGACAACTGACCACTTCATCGTCCATCGAAAGCTGACCCCGTCAAAGAACACGACAGATGTCATTTCGGTAATGTCAGATTGATAGATTCAGCGTGTCAAGTAATAGAACATTTTCAACTAATCAATCAATCAATCAATCAATTTTGAATGTTATGGTTGGTAGTACCTCAGTGTTTTGTCACAGCAAGACATTAGAACATCTTGGAAAGCCAGAGTATTGTCGCCATCTGTCAGAGAGCACCTCTGAATGGTTACTCCGTGAGAGACGCTATTTAAATCCAAAATTAAAATAAAACAACATTTGGTATTTTAGGATGGTACACCACAGCAGTGTTGCTGGTAATCCAGACAAGACCAAAATCCGTGGAAAGTGCTACAGCCCAACAGAGGTTCACAAAATGCACAGCAGAAACAGAGATCAAAAATGAATCTCCCAATTGGCTCACAAACAGAGAGAGTCTAATATTAAAAAAATACAGGCCAGAATTCTGTCCCAAGAAACCGAAAATTTCTTGCTTGTTACGAGCAGAGCATGAAACTGGCTTGGTCTATAATGCAAATCTTCGACCTGGGATTAATGGAAAGAAGTGTCAACACTGCATTAGGACTCGACTGAATTCAGTTGATTACGACAGAGCCGGTCAAAGCAAGGAGTGAGAGGCTCCGTGGAAGAGTTGAACTTGACTCAAGTACCAGCCAGTGTTAGATGAAAGTCAGATGTCGGTAGAATGGTGGAACATGAGGAACCATACGAATGGTCTAAAGCAAGGAACCAGATGAACAATCCAATGCAAGCAACCAGTCAAACTTCACAAAGCATGGAACACCCAAAAGAATGGTCCAAGGCATTGAAACACTTAATTAGTCCAAGGCAAGGAACCACTCAGATGGTCCAAATCAAGGATCCAATCAAATGTTCCAAATCAAGGAACCAATCAGATCGTCCAACTCATGGAACCAAAGCACGGGACCCTACAGTGACCTAAAGCAAAGAACCAGTCAAACAGTGTAATGTTAGGAACCAATGAAATGGTGAAACAGACAAGGAGACCGTCAGAATGGTCTCCAACCACCCATGTAGGTGTCTCGCTGCCCACGCGGGTCTCCAACCGCCCACGTGGGTGTGTCTCTGTCCCTCATCTAGATGTCCCAGCTGAAGAGGTGATGCTTGATCAGCATGTCACTGATGCCCTCCTTAAGTGGTTTGCTCAGGTCCCTCTTCAGTGGCAGCTCCCAGTCCTGAGACAGGCTAAATGCAAACTGCGCCAGAATTCTGAAAAGAAGCATTTACAACAACCACTGAAAACGAGAGGCACAGATACAGACGAATGGGTCGTCGGTAATCTGTACAGCAAAATGCGTTGACTGCCTTTCCATAACAGACAAATAAAATAAACAGCTGATAAGCGGCTTCTTAGAAGCCATCACAGAATATTATCGAAACAACCCATCACATTCTTATAATTGTATATTATGCAGGATACCTGTTTGTACAGCATAACAAGGTAAACGGGTAACTTCTAGATAGGTAGTGGTAACACAAACAAGGTAAGGTAGGATTAATTCAAGAGAGGTATGGAATATTAAGGAATGGGATGAGAGAGCAAAACTGAAGAAAGATGATGTACAACACAGATGTTAGATTATACAAAATATATTCAAGTAAGGTCATAAATCATGTGCTTTGACACTGTAATACTCAGACGCATCGTTCCATTTAAAACAATGTGCACAAAGACAATCATCAAATGACTTGAATTTCACAACTCTAGAGTTGTGAAACCCCAAAGTAATATCAAGAAGACCGCATGAAAATAAGACCACAACAACTATTCCCCAAAAAATAAAGCATATGAAACAATTATTTAAAATAACTTCAATGTTAATTATATGGAACTGAAGTGACTTTATGTAAGGGTTTAAACCATCCTGCTTGAAATTTGTCTATCTAACAAAGCCTCCTTCTTAACAGGCCTTAACACTACTTTACTGAGTGTTTGAATCTATACCGTCTTCGAATGACAGCATTTAATTTCAAAATCAGACAACTATAGTTTACTGCATAAATATTTCCATACATCTCAATATATTTCTTAATAAAAAAAATTTAAACGGCAAAAATGTACAGTTGTCTGTATTACTAGATAAAAATTAAAAAGATAAGAAAAGTTGGTGGAAATGTATCACATACGAAATATAAATGTCATGAAGATATAAGTGCAAAAGGCAGCATAAATTAAAGGTCAACTAAACATTTTACAAGCCATTTAAATATTTTAATAAAAATTTAAAAAAATTTGTAGCTCAGTTAAAAATGCATTGAATGACCTTCATCCCAACTTCATCAGACTACAACAATTCATGACAGGAAAATCATCACTGTGCCTCTGTAGGCAATTTGCAGAAGGACAATGTTGAAGAATAATGTTTGATAACTACAAACCATCTGGAAATTTTAATAACAATATGCAAGTTGTCGTCGCAGTGCTAATTGTGCTTAAAGTAGACACTGATTCGATAGTTAAACAATTGTCTCAATGCAGTTTCCTTGGTATGTCTCATGGCAACGTTGTACAAATACCATAGGAGTCTAAACCTGATTTTTGTAGGACTACTCAGAGCTTCAGTGACTTAAATTTTAAATAGAAAGTTAATATCCAGTTGAACCAAAGTAATGAAAGTAAGGCTAGACTAACTCATATTTAAGTTGCTATTACATATTGAATATGACTGACGTTATTTATGCCCACAGATAAAAAATTACATCAGAAGAATTTAGTATAAAAAACTTTAACCAAAACAAATAAAGAATTGTCAATAATGATAAATTATTCTTTTATCATCAAAGACGTTGCAATGATAAGATATGAGAATAAGTGAATTGCACTATACAACCTTTGCATAAACTACATACAAGCTTTTGATTACAAAAATTGAATAGATTTAACAGAGCAATCAAGCACCAAATATTCACTAAACTATACTCATAATTATTATAAAAACAACATTTGAATACAAATGAAAACACCATTAATGACATTATAAAAGCATATCAAGTCAAACACACTAAATTCAGAGATTTTGATGTGATAATTTTTTTAAATTATTGAAATCCTTTCTCTTCAATGCATTTGGAATGTAAAGTCAAGCAACAAAATTTAATTTAAACAACTTAACCATACAAATAAAGCAAACTATATTTGACACAGGTACCATGATTTTCAATTGATAATGGTAACTTCAATCTTCTTTGGTAACTTAGTAAATTCCTAAATTTAGGCAAAGATGGGTCAATTCGAGGTAAAATTTAATATCAAAAGAAATAAAAATTTTTATGTATACTATATATGTTAGTATTCTTGCATGCATGCATGCACATATTATATATATATATATATATATATATATATATATATATATAATATATATAATTATGTAAGAGTGCATACTTGAGAGAACACCCCAAATCTCTTCTGAAATACAGCTACGAAAAAGGTTATCTTGAGGTTCTTGAAATTGTGCTACTGGTCAATTGAATACATAAATCATTAAATATTTTAACAAGAGCACTACAAATAAAATAACAAAATAATTAAGAAACCAAAAACATGACAAAATCCAAGGAAAGAAACAGTGATTACGAAAATAAGATAAACAGAGGAATAAAGACTGTCTTTTTTAAGTCAATTACAATATGCGCCTTTTTCTCCCCAGAATCAAAATGCTGCAAGTATTGCTTAGAAATTTCACGCAGTATAACTTGTGACTGACACATCATATTTTCCTAAGGTATTCCAAATATAATAAATTGCAACTGACCGCCCTTATTAGTCCGGAAATACACTTTCCTTTCATGTTAAATAAATCCTAAGCTATGTATGTAGCCATGAAGTATGAAAGCAGAGGTTCCTCTTGGCAGTTGTTTCAACTTTTATTCATCGTTTCAGCTAATATTCATCAGCTGAGACAAAAAGCTGATTCACCAGCAAGCGATAAACGAGTATAAAACTTTCTCAGCCAAGTGATCATAGATCACAGTAAATTAAATTATGTACTAATAATATTCACATCTTAAAAGCATATTAGGAATGTATAAAAGCCAGTTTATTTGGCACACCTTACACCCTCTGCAACTGAACAGAGCTCTAAGTGGACTTCAAAGATCACAAAATCAATCAGAAGATATCCTTATTAGTCCAGAATAAACTGATCACACCTGGATTCACATCATCATAGTGTCAATGAACTTCTTCTTACAACCCACCCTTAACATCTAACCTCTATGTCTAGCCAATGTACTATCAGTTCCAGCAAGGCTTAGATATCAACAGCAGACTACATATGCAAATAAGAGGAACCACATGTAGCAATTACCATGCACAGAAGCAAGACGTTTGAATACACATACACACGTACATGCCTTTTTAAAAGCGTACATGTTTAAAGCTTGAACCTAGAAGCAAGCAATCAAATAATCTCATCCCTAAGGCATCACATTCATTCGCATTTCCATGACCTTCCACGAATCTCAGAGCATCGTATTTACGAGGCTGTGGCATGAATCGTTCCGCTCAAGTCTAATGTTGAAGCGTCCACGCAACTTTCTTTAGGCCGAATTTGTTTCCTCTTTTCACGCTAGACAAACGCTACAAGTCCCAGCTAAACAGATGGTACTTAATGAGCATATCACCAACATTGCGTTTGATTTCCTCAACCATTTTCTTCTTGTTTCGCGGCAGCTCCCAATCATGAGAAAGGTTAAAGGCAAACTGGGCGAGGACTCTGGAAGAGAAAATTTGCAATTAGGGTAGGGTGAGAGCTCAAGTAATCAATCATTTATCATTCGCCCTCTTACCCACCCCACTGCTCACGAAGTATTCTGATCGTGGAATCCTCCTTTGACCCAGTGCTTAAATGCAAACGAACAGCGTCAACCTGCTTCAATGCTTGGTGTCTATGAACTATAGACAACCTGTTGACAGTCATGTCTGAAGTATCAGCCTGGATTTTAAAATCCACACATGCACACAGAAAAAGTCTCTAAATTAAACCAAACTGTAAATTATGCTATAAAATAAAGTGATAATCCAATGTTCCAAACCAACAAAAACTAACTTTCAAGTAACTAAACTAATAACGAATAACTACAAAGTAAAAATTATCACAAAAACTAAACATAATTAGAGTAACTAAAAAACTAAATTAACATCAAATATAAGACAAAACTATAAAGCACAAATACCTAAAATAAACTATAAAAATCTAGTAACTAAATCGTATCACAAATATAAAATTTAAAGCATGCATTATGAGATCTAGTATTAAATTAAATCACAGATCTAAATTTTAAAGAATGCTTTAAAAACAAAATGCTGTAATGCAGTACTCATATGAATCTTCATAATTAGCAAATAAATGATCAAACCATCTCCATTACTGAAATATCATAAATATTATCACAATTATTAAAAAAAAAACATCTTTCCCAAAATTTGTCATAAATTGACTCTGAAAACTAAATATGAATTAATCTTGACACCCTCTCAAATAAAACACCCAAATTTGACCCTTCAAAGATGAGCATGTACTAAAAATGACTGGGAAACGACTGGTGTTCATTGATAGTATTAATGTCAAATATTTAAAGTTAACTGAAAATCAAGTTCTTTAACCATGATCTCATTGGTCATAATTATTTTAACTAAAACTGCAATTTCGCAACAACAAAAAATGAATCAAGCTGCGAAAAGTGTATTATTGGAAATCAATTAGAAACGAAGATAGATAAGTTATAGTGTGACATGTGAAATATACGACATACCTTAGTTCACACTTGATCTGTACCCAACCAGGACTACGCATGAAGGACCACGGCTGATACCACTTCTCAACGACTTCAACGCAAGAGCAGAGCGTCTCCAGCCAAAGGTGCAACACCTGTTCGCTACAATTTAACAAACATCTATTACGTTTAAAGCCTTAAGACCGCATCACAGAAACCATGTTATGTGACAAGCAATTGAATTTGAATAAGCTTCATGATGAACATTGGTGACTCTTGTAGCTTAATGTGCACTGTTTTGATAACTATTCTAACAATCATTGAAATTACATTGACATCCTGCAGGCTAGCACAGAGAGAGCCTTTGAGTAGATTTTTTGAAGAGGCGCTATATCAAGTTTCATTGATTCATCACGAGTAATTTTCAGACGACTGATACTGAACAACCTCTTATTATTATTGTTATTATTAAATTTGTAACGCGCACAAGGTCACACCTTAATGTGAATCTGAGGCGCGGATAGTCAGTCGCCAGGAGAAGATGCAATTAGATTTCCAAATCCTTGAAAGCCAAAGAGAAATAGTGAGTTTTGAGTCGCTTTTTGAAGGAAGGAAGTGAATTTGAGCTACGAAGAGAGAGTGGCAGTCAATTCCATTATTACCTGAAATGCAGGTAACAGTACTCTAACAACAGTGATTGTATCTTACCTAACCTTACCTGCACGAAGCAGGAAGGTAAAGTACTGATTATAAATCGTGGATCATAATTTGAACCCAAAATAAAGAAATTTAAGCATAACGTTTATGTAAAACCTTATGCCTCAATTGATATCTTTGTTTTGAGTTCAAACAATCACTTCTGAGTCAATGTAAAAATGATCCGTCACCGGCAAAAATGAGCAATGTTGGGACAAACCGTCAATTCTGCAACAGCATTTTATTGTTTCATGAACAAGCTATCAAAACTAAGCAACCATTTAAATTACAGTAAATTGCAGGTAATCATGATTTTGAAATTTAATTGACACAGCAATCAACTGACATCTGGTGTGCATTGTCCATGTTATTCTATGTGATAATGGCACTTCCCAATGGTGCCTATTGCTCTCAGTATCACCAACTGCCAAGAACTGTGTTTTTTCCACTTGGTATGGATCGTGAGCGCATGCGAGTACGGTTCTTGGAGGGTACTACATAAATTTAATTTAATTGATTGAATGGCGCTAATAAGTCATCGTTAGAGATCAAGAACTACTGAAAGTGTATTATTTTTTTTAGCTCATTCTTCTTACTGATTGTGAGATCCTTGAACAAATGACTAAAAGCTATCTGAGAGACCATTTTCAACAGAACAGTAATAAGACTGGCTTACTTGAGACCACAGCATATTAGTGACCTAAACTTGACATCCATCTGTGCATGAACACTGTCGTGAGTCAGGTTGACAGCGTGAACAGCCTGCAGAAAGACAAACAGATTCAAAGTTACCAATCAGATAATGATCCTTAAAACTTACAATACAGCATTTTGAAACGCTTTTTGCTAAGTTCTACATGAAAACCAAATATGCACAAACATATAAATTACAACAATGTGTAACATTCCATGACATACCACGACAGGCACATCTCCGGTATACGTCAGAGAGCTGTGCATTCACAATACAGTCATGCTATCTAGGCAAAACTGCAGTCAATAATTAACGGACAAAATGGACTTCAAGAATCTAATACTCTTACGCAATCCAAACACATGTTAAATCACGTCTTTGGTAGCAAGATTGACTTTCAGTTCTGCCTGCAGCATTCAAAAACGCAATTAATACTGTGAAACTGAACAATAGTAAAGTTACATTCTAACCAGAATCTAGAATTCTTAAGAAAATTAAAAAAACTGTAACATCCGGCAACTTACACGATATAGAATTTCTTCTGGAGTTAGTACCTTACCGTCTTCATCCAGTCTAGTAACCAAAAAGCAAATTAAATTATGGAAATCTGCAGTCAATTTAAAATACTTTGACTCACAATGTTACAAATTACTAATCATTTAATTAATTAACTGGCTAAACTTATCAATTAGGTATTCCAATAAAATGTCAAAGAGAGCAGATAACGTCACAAAGTACAAGACATTAATAGATGCTTATTGAAATAACTATTACATTCATCTGCCTTCACAAGTCTTCCCATCCTTCCAACAAGCTGCAAAGTGTGAAACAAGATATGAACATTAACTTTCACAGTCCTTCTGTGGATGCTCCAAAGTATCTTCAACTTCCAAATGATATCTTTATCAGCTCAAACGTCACAAAGTACAAGACTTAACCCTTTAATAAAAAGAGTATATGTACTATAAGTGACAGGGAAACCAATGCAGTTTGTTGTTACAGTGTCTTTCTTGCCCCTTGCAAATATCACAGTGCCCACATTAAATGCAAGCAGTAGGTATCCATTACAGTTCAGTTCTCTGAGAATTTGGATATGGTCTGACATGGCACGATCAATCGCATTGAATTGCATCTGATTAATTACAAAACACTTCTCACAGCATAGCACTTCCCATGTGAGGTAAGTCTAGAGAAAAGGAAGGTTTCAAGGTGATTCAAAGGTAAAACAAAGAGGTAGCGATGACACAAGAGAAGATGGCATTGCAAAGAGAAGAAGGAACTGCAATCAGTAGAACAGGGAGAGACTTCTATATCAATCCCATAATGATATTTTCGTAGAAGTACAGTGTGAGCCCATCAATGTAAAGTCCTTGAGGTCGTAAGATACAGTTTGTAAAAGGAGAAATGCTGCAAAAGCGTGACCTTCAGCATTATACTTCAGCTTGTGTGCAATGCATAAACTAGTATGAAATGTCAAGTTAATAGCTTTGAAGTATATAACACAAATTCACATCAAGCAGAATGTCACGTAAGCCAAGAGCACACAAAGTCCACATAGTGCGAACTTATGGAACTCATTACAATTCAAACAACAAATATGGAGCTTAGTTGTTCAAGTCCTGGAAACTAAAAACTGCATGAACACAATTGCAGACACAGCCCTAACTCACCGAAATGTTTTGCAGAGCACCAGTCGTGAGTAGACGGACTCAAAGTCTTTTTCAACCTCTTTAGTCGCTGCCTACAAATGCACTGTCTCAGATTAAACAACTGAAAACCAGTCAATTTAACAGTCATAAAGCATTTAAGAAAATTTCAAGCAATTGCTCATTTTATTATTTTAAACCTTTGTAAAGCAATACAAACACACAATGAAGAGCACAACATAGAACTTAGATAACAATTAGAAAGCAGGCAACAATGCAGACACTGAAAGGATCGCAGCCCTGCTATACATTTACAAGACAAGAGATAAGCAAGACGGAATGGACCCCATAATTAAAGTGCCTTTGAATCAAAATCCAAAAGTTCACAAACAGCCTATACAAAAAATTCTTAACCATTTCTTAACCTTAACTACTAATACTTAATTACCAATACTTAACCACTAATACTTAACTACTAATACTCAACTACTAACACTTAACTACTAACACTTGACTACCAATACTCAACTACTAACACTTAACTACAAATACTTAACTACTAACAACTGCAAGATACCACAATGCAATTGATTAACCTTCCATTGATAAAGGTATAAAGTGTGGCAGCAAAGAGATCGGGTATTATGCTAAAGTGTCTGATTTTTTCCTACAAAATGTCAAAACGTTGTCACCTCTTCAACAAATAGCCAGGGATGTCCAGGGCCGCCAAGAAGCGACGATCGCTTGAGGCCATGTTCAAACACAGCTTTCAGTGCAGGGCAGAACCTATCACAGACAGTAAAGTAAAGTAATACTCAGACAGTTAGTAAATCACACGAGAATCCTTTCTGACAAAACTTCAATAGTAAGCCAATCCTCAAGTAAACAACATACTTTGAACACATGTGTCAAAGAAATCCCAGGATTTATTTATGGAAATAATTACATAACAGCACAATATGATAATCAGGCTCATTAATATATTGAATACAGCTCTAAATAACATTATTGTAATATAAATTGTTTTACTTCTAGTTTCCTATTCTCTTCTACTGAAGCAATATGACTTCTCTTTCCACTTAAAGGGGCAAGCATTACATATGAAAACATCGAATGAATGAATGATCATTATTTTATGGTAGTCCCAACTGGATCACCACTTTCCCAAATGATATGGAAATACTGCTTAAACATACCAGTATCAGTTAACTTAATTCATCTAGTCGGTGAATGTTATTAATATCGGTAGCCCATCGCTAGGTCATAAATTCAACATAGTGGCCTCTGGTTAGCAGGGTCAATGACCCCTTTAGGTTCCTCTGTGTAGCCAGATTGTTCATTTTTTAAATAATAGTATCGTCATTTTCTTGTGTTTTTGGTTACCAAATAAATTGAATTGAATTTACTGCATGTAATTAATGCGATTTCCGTAAATAAACTTACACTCCGCGGACAATGTCTGTTATCGTTTCGACAACTGTGTCATCACCGGCAGAAGAGTAACTTTTACTTCGCTCGTCCAGAAGCTCGACAAACTTAGCGGGGAACCAGCCTCTGAGGCCGTTCAGCTCACCAATCCAACAGTGGTCGTCTTTCTGGGAAATAATCTGGGAAGACAGTCACAATTATCAACATCAATGTAACCGCGTCAGTGCACCTTTACATATAGAGTCTATTCAGGAAACTTCCTCAGAGGCATATCCAAGTGGACAATACGAGACTATGACCAATCAATCAATCGGAATTTATATACACCCCTTATATTAAATAAATAGATTTTGAAATTAGAGTTAGAGAGAAGAAGAAGTTGAAATACTACTGCTGGTTAATTAGTCACCTATAAAAGATATCATTTAAACTAATACTAACATTTGAAGCACAGCGTACAAGCATGGCCACATACACTTTAAGGGACCGTCCATATGAGCCCAGAGTCGGCCTCATATAGAAATCTGTATCCCAATTATGGGTACACTGGCAGGGTCATCATCACTGATTCCTTACGACACAATCACAAATGCTAATAATTTTTATTAGCAGGTACGATGTTGCCAACGCTACAACTGAGGTAACTGAAATACTCATTGGAAATTAAGAGCAAATGCTAACACATTATTAATAAGAGTGTATTAAAATTGAATGGTATACCAAGACAGTTTGTCATTAAACAGTAAAAGGTCTTCCATTTTTAATTAAAGCTTACAGTCAACGATCACCATTAGATTAAATAATCAGACATCGCATGGCGTAATGGCATGATTATTACTCAACGATAGGAAAATGGAGCAACTTAAGTTCTGCTGTTCATAAACAAATAATTGCAAAGACATTGTTTAACATCGGAAGATTCTATGCCAAATCGATTAATTATTCATCCATCACTGACCGTGATTATATCATTTTTCCGAAACCCTAATTCGTCGTCATCATGACGTTCGAAGTCGAGCAGCGCCTTCGCCCTTCTCCTTCTGTGTCGTGCAACGTTGACATAATTCTCAAGATCTTTGGCGTGGCTTTCCATAGTATAGTCAGCCTGAATATTCTAAAATTTCACGAGACATCAGATAATGCCTCTCTTAATCTAATCCGATAAACTGAACATGAGAAATGTCATTGTCATGACTTGGCTTAATCTGATCGCATGAAGTTTGGAAATCATTACTAATCGGACCTAATCGGACCTACTCCAAGGACTTTGAGATATGCAAAAGATAGTGCAGTGTGTACTTTAATCAATACTAGCAGAATATTAGTTTAAATGAATAAGTTATCCATGACATTTAACACTGAAATAAATAAATACTTGAGCAAGAAGCACAACAAGAACTAGAAATTTAATTTATAATCATTTAAACAATGGTAATTCTTGGGTAACAAAACAAATGACAATAATACAACAAAAAAAGGAAAAAAAATATAAACAAAACATAAAAATCACAATACAGTAACAACAAAACGCAAGACAAAAAAGACGAACAAATCACAAACACTACAATAAAATAAGAATAACATTCTCAACCAATAGTCATAAAACGTTACTCACGACTTTTATATTCTTCGGATCGATCGACTGGAAATGTCGGGCAATCTGCAGAATGGCTTCACGAAGGTCTACAAGAATTTCCGTCTGGCGAATGTTCTTCGACTTGTCCGATTCGAACCCGTTCCTCTCCCCCCACAACATCACCGACACCAAAGACTTAGATCGGTGTAAATGGCGTTTAGTCACGTGCTGGAAATGCAGTAAAACGATCACAGCTGAACATAAAACTGCAATTTTACAGCTTACTACAAAAAGCAGTTAAACAGAAACCAATATCGCTCAGATATCGAAAATCTATATTTACTACAAAAACACTTATAACTGCAGCAGCTGGACCATTAAAATTGAAATTCTCCAACTAAAACCAAAAGTGAAATGCACATGGTCAAATACATCATAATAACAATAATAATAATAATAATAATAGTTTAATTACATTCAAACTAATTACACTGACAGAACTGCAATATTACTACAAGTATAGTATGAACGAATGACCACAATTTAATACACTGGTAGAATTCAAATGTACGACAGCCATGCAAAGGCTCTATCATGTTCTACTTCAAATACTCAGTTAACCAATGCTGCCATCTAGTAAATGGAGGACAAGTCAACTCTAAGCATTCAATTTATGCAATAGCTGGAATGATAAAATGCAGCTATGAAGCAATTCAACCCAATAGCCCGTGGAAGAGTGCAATTAGCTCATAGTTGAATATGTTGAAAAAAGTTTAGCATCCCACTTTAATCAATAAATTAATGACATCAATTTAAATCCTTTACTTAGTTCGTAATTTGTAAACAGCTCTAGTCAGCCAATCACCCTGAAAGATTTGTTTGAGCATTCGGCCTGTAACGTGGAGAGCGTGGGTTTGATCCTCATCCAAGGATCGACTTCAGTCAACTACAGTTATTATTTCTTGAAAAATGTGGGAGCGCCAGATTATGCCCAAGTATAGCTTGGTACAGCCCTGCCTGGACCTGCTGTGATAATGAATTGAAGCCGATGCCAATGGTTACCTGCTTCGGTAAATTTCTTGCAGACTCCGGATTAACAATGGCACCTTGGTCGGCCATCAGATAAGCGAGATGCTTACGACGCTGGCTGTCGACCCATACATCGGTCAGAGAATTCGCAACCTTAAACGATTCCTATAAACACAGCACATACCATTCATTCATTCATTCATCATCTTTGTCAATGGGTTCATCACCCCTTGGTGTCAATCGCATGTGTCACTGCTCTTTGCCACTCATCTTGGTCCTGCACAATCAAAAACTGTAGTATATGCACACACATACTTCATACATACATGCATACATACCATATTACATACATATATACATAGATACATACATACAAACATATGCAGTCGTGATATGCATACACAGTGGCATGATGTGATAAACATCTGGATTTTATTGCTTTTACTATTATTATTATTTAAACGGCACCAGTCTCCAAACATAACCTGCTTGATTTAGTCTGTTATTCTTCAATCAACAAACGTGCCCAAAGAACTTCAGCTTTCTTTCCATTATCTGTTGCACAATGTCTTTGTTGTTCTGTATTCTTCTATGTACCGCCCTGCTTGATATCTTCTGTTGCCATCTGATATGTAGGATCCTTCTGTAGGATCCTTCATTAATTACAGAGATTTATATAGCACCACTTCACGGCTACTGTTCAGAAGTGCTAATAACACCAACACAGCTAAAAAGGACAGTTCTGAGGATATAACAAAAAGTATCAGAGTGGACACTGGAGAGCCGTAGCAGGGCCAAAGCCAGTGTGTTCCAGACCAGGGCCAACAATTTAGAAGGTGTGCATAAGGATTGGCTGGAAGAATAATTGTGAAAGGATGTGATGACGATGATCAACCTCACTGACCTCTAGAAGGATGTCGACATCCTGCACATCGCCAGGAACATCGGACAGGAGGTTGAAAATCTGCGCTGAATTCTCAAGCTTTTTTATGTCAGCCTCCTGAAATATACAGAAAAGCGAAATTTACACAACTCAGCCAAGCAGTAGAACTTAAAATAGACATTAAATAGAGTATATTTGGCAGTGATGGGTACGAATAAATGAACTCAATTGTCCTTGGTCATTTGTCAATCCTAATGCTCCCCTTAATGATGTGATGTCCTCATTTATCTTATCTATAAAGCAAGTAGTCTTGAACAGTGTTAATGCACAACAAATTATGAAAAATATATTATATGATGCAATAAGAACCAGTCTTTCTCACCCATAGCATCAATCAGTGTGCTGTCTCAGCAAGAATGACCCCTTCTGAGTAAAAGCATCTGTTGTGCCCATCAGCTATGCTTCCTTATCGCCGTCGAACAGACCCAGTTAATACACAACCACTTCACCTCATACAAACACCTATGCAATTATTACTTGTCCGATACTATACCTCATGTTCGGACCAGTCTTGGTATACAGGCATACTCTGTTGCCGGTCCAAGGTTCTGGAATTCATTACCACATGCCATTCGGGCTGCTGAGTCTTTAGTTTCTTTTCGATCTCAACTTCATATGTTTTAATTTACCGTTGCCTATCCACCTTACACTGTCTTTCTGTCTCTTAGGACTGACCTTTGATTTGACCGGATTTTGGATTTGTTTTGGTGCGCTGCCAGTTGATGCATTATTATGGCGGCGCTTTAGAAGTCTTTTTAGTAATAGTTATATATTACATTCTGTTAAGTCTACAGGTCAATCACCTTCATCCTCAGCATTCCAAGCGTCATCTGGAAGAGGACAGTGGAACCGTCATAGAACAGCAGGTCCCAAAGTCGTAGCAGGACACGAATGTGCACGACGCTTGCAAAGATCGTCAGGAACCAGTGCAACGTTATGAGTGACATCTCTGGAATATGAAACAATTGTAAGCTTTAAAATAGAATTATAATAAAGATATGCCACACTGATTTTAAACCAACCCTAGCTGCAAAAATTTTTATAAAGCAGTGAAGCAGAACTCTGCAAACATATCATACTCGTGAGTACACCAGCTAAACTTAAAGGCTTCATTTTATTCTGCTTATCTGCAAACCATCTACTGGAGTAGCACATGGGACAATTGATCACCAATTAACAAGTGACAATCACAGCATAGTGTATTAAATGCTGCATTATTATCATTATAATAATAATAAAAACATTATTAAATCAAAATATTATATAATAAAGCTAATAATATTAGCATCTATCGATTACCATACAATGTTAAAACGCCTTAGCGTTCAAAGGAACTTTCGTCGTTCAAGAGACCGATCAATAAGGCTATTCCAGACAACCAACATTATTAGGTTAGTTTTATGGTCTCTGAGGAATTATATGTACCACAGGGCAAAAATTAAAAAATATATATTAATAATAATAACAATAATAATAATAAAACGGAAACTCTGTGTCAGTTCTGGGCACCTCAGACTCTGAATGGAACTATAGTGAGACCAGAAACTGATTGACTCTAAGGTATTTAATAACGAACTAATGAGTCTGTATCCATGTCTGTTGGTTCACAAATAAATATTATAATAATAATATTTAAAAAAAATAATAATAATATTTAAAAAAAATAATAATAATAATCCTGACATCTGCAAAGACTAGCCATTCCAGAAATGCATTCTCCTTTGTTTAACACTTTAAACTTGAATGACGATCACATAATAATATCAATCAATCAACCAATGCAATTTATATAGCGCCTCTTCAAGATAACTATTCAGAGGTGCTCCCGACCCAGGCCCGGTCAAAAAGGAAAGTCTTGAGAAGTTTATAGAAAGAGCCAGACAGGTCGCGCGGGAGAGAGCGCAGGTCAGATGGGAGGTTGTTCCACACACGAGGACCCACAATTGCAAAAGCTCTATTTTGCCTGGTTGCGGTATGAGCATGTGGAACAACAAAGTCGCCTCTAGAGGCTGAGCGAAGAGATCGGTGACCAGAAGTAGTCGAAGTTAAGGTGAACAGATCCCTAAGATAGACAGGTGCATTGCCCACAACACAGTGCCAGACAATAGAGGAGATTCTATATTGAATGCGCTGCCTAACCAGAAGCCAGTGAAGGACGTCCCGCATGTACGTAGAGATGTGGCCAAATTTAGAAACACAACCAATCAAACGATCTGCAGCTTTTGAACCCCCTCCAAGGGTTGCAATCGGACCTGAGGGAGCCCACAGTAGAGAGAGGAACAGTAATCTAATCGATTAACGATAAAGGCAAGAACCAAAGTGGCAGCAGAAGATGAGGAGAGAGAGCGGGAAACAACTCACAACTGGCGCAAGAAATAATAGTAGGAACGAGTCAATGCAGAAATGTGCTTCACAAAAGACAGTTCTTGATCCAGAACTACCCCCAGATCCCTGACACAGGTGGAGAATACAAAGTTAGGTAATTCAGAAGACAGAGAGCCCAAGTCGAGCTTGTTCAGCTGCTGGCGGGTACCAAGCCAAATATATTGAGTTTTCTGCAGGTTAAGTCGCATTCGATTTGATGACATCCAGGCAGTTAGGGTATCTGTAGCTTGAGACATTCTTCGGACTGTAGAAGAAGCCTGGGATGATGAGCAATGCACATACGATTGAACATCATCTGCGTAAGAATGGCTCACAAGAGGACAAGATGTGAGTAGAGACTTGATATCTGCAGTGAAAAGAATGTAGAGAAGAGGTCCAAGGACCGATCCCTGGGGGACACCAAAGGAGGCAGGGCACCAAGGTGAACGAGATGAGTGAAAGACAACAGATGTAGAACGCTCGGAGAGATAAGACTTGATCCAGATAAGTGGAAGATCTCTTATCCCAAAAGTTAAGGAGAGGCGACTCAAGAGGATATCATGATCTACTGAATCGAATGCAGAGCTTACATCATATAAGGCCAGAAGAGTTACTTGGGACCCGAAGTAGGAGGGACTCAGTTGAGTGACCCTTACGAAACCCAGATTGACATGGAGGAAGTAGATTGCATACAAATATGCATGGAAAACTAATCTTTCTTATTGTTATAGGGTTAAAGTAGCCTTCTACACCCTTTAGATTTCACCCTTTGTGTAAAAAAAATAAGAAGAAGAAGACTGTAATTGTAACTTGTCTATAATATCACTTCATAAGTTAATGCAATTAAGCCACCTAGCTTACCACAGTTAAGTTGGTTCAGTGAATGATAACGTACCAATGTCGTGTTCCTTGCATACTGCGTCCAAGTCGGGAAGGTAGCTGACTATCAGTTCACGTAGTACCCTCTGATCAGCCTACAGCAAGAAATGAACAACCATCTGATCCACTCAATGAAGCTGGAAAAGGAATGACTGATTCAATATTATATCCCATCAAGGCTTAA
The DNA here is from genome assembly GCA_959347315.1 of Bimastos eiseni. NCBI lineage: Eukaryota > Metazoa > Annelida > Clitellata > Crassiclitellata > Lumbricidae > Bimastos > Bimastos eiseni. The sequence continues at coordinate 26,642,032 of OY365814.1, read as the reverse complement.
CAGATAGCACTGTCCCATCACGAACCACCAAACAGCAAAGTCGTGTTGCGTTGAGGTTGTGTCCTAATGCAAAATAAAATTCTGCAACAATAATTTTTACAAGATAGTGTGCTTGTTATATTTGCAAAAGAAATTTGTGTGTCTGCACACTAAACTCTTGTGTGTGTTGGCTCCACGGCCCATGTGCTAAGAGGGAACGTTCTGCAGTCACATCCCAGAAGGGTTACATCAGGAAAAGGTCTCAGTATACTTGAGAAATACTCGATTGCATCAAAGAACATTTCTTCATTAACAGCCAAATCTGTTCATACAAGAAACTATATCAAATCGAATCCAAATGAAAACCATTATTATTATTTGAGACATCAACCCCATGTAGAACAATAGAACGATGACTTAACTACACAATAGTGATGGATCCTCAGAAAAGGTGATCCAGCTACCCTGGAGAACCCTACATACATTACAGGCAATGTGTCAAATTAGAGATTTCGTAAAATGCCTAGGCAATCTGATAAACTCTAACCCTGCACTAACCCTACACTAAAACTTACCCTAACCCTGACCCCAACCATAACTCTGATCCTAACCGTAAATGGGTGATTTTACATACTGCCTGAAATCCCAGGCATTTACAAAATCCCTGTTTGACACATAACCTGTAATTTATATAGTGTGAAAGTGTAGATGGCGTCAAATGTTTTTATAATAAATAAAAGACAAAAGAACCACATAAGGGACAGATAAAGACAAGGGAAGAAAATAAATAATAAAATAAATATGATGAAACAAAATCTAAACAGTGAATTAACTGCAACAGAAAACTCTAATTTAATCTGAAGAATTTCTGCTACACAATAAATTCAAATCCAAACAAACAGATGAAAAGTAAACACATCCATTAATTATTAATTTAATTAATTAATATAATTAATTATAATAATCAACAAAATGTCTGTTGTTTATGAAATATGACTTTAAATGCTAATTAATGAATTAATCTATTAAATTATTATTAAATTAATAAATTATTAAATTACTAATTAATTAATTAATTAATTAAGTAATAAATTATTAAATTATTATAAATTAAATTAAATCATTATAAATTAATACGATTAATTATAATAATTAACGAAATGTCTGATGTTTATGAAGTATGACTTTAAATGCAAATGTAAATTATATTTATAACTAATTACAGTTAATATAATTATTATAATTAGTCATAACACATTGATGGCATATCTTACCTGGACCCCAATGAGTGTACTGGAATAGTATGAAGCTGGTAGTAGGTCTTCAATGATCATGCACATCATCCAGAACGCATCCTCTTCCTCCATGAATAGGAGAAGGGATCCTGCAATCTGTCATAGACAAAACGTAGAATCCAGTCCATGTGATTGTAACCTGATATTTGTAAGGACAAAAACTAGTGTTGCTAAATACATCCATACTACCATCGAGTCCCATGGATAAGAATCTAATCGAATCTAATTACTTCCTTAGAGCCATCATAACAACGAACAAATTATCAATCGAAACCATAGCAACATAGGAGTATGTGTAGTGCCCATGATCTGCGATAGCTTTATTGCCTTCCTGCACATGTATGGTCGATAAGAACAATCACATTATATTAATTAAAGTCCTATTTCGTCAACAACAGACACTTTGTGTCATATATTGTTGATTATATTAAAGATCAAACAGTCCAATACATTGTACTACATTTATTCATTTCATATACGATCCACCCCCCTTTGGCATGCGCCCTCACTGAAGGGTTGGGTTGAATCCACTGGGTAGCAGACCGTACCCCATTCCTCCCATCATAGTGCCACTCACAGCAGTGGGCATTCAGAACCTCCCCAGTGCAAAAAAAATCTAAGGAGGAGGAAGTCTGAAAAAAGAGACCCATAGAGAATGGTAACACATAGAGATGAGGGAAGGGGATTCTATAAGTTGACTTTTTAGGGAGGATCAAACGTTGAAAAAGAATCTCATTAGGTGATTTGAGGACATCTTCAGGTGTACGTCAAGGAATAGAGCTTCGATGCATCCAGCAAGAGCGAGTTGAGCTGAAGGAATACCCTAGGCAAAGTTCCTAGGTGCCCCATCATGGGTCACCTTCTCGCTGATGAGGGTACAGCCTCCTTTTACGCTGATTTTCTGACGTTGCAGGTCACCATAACAACTTGCTCAAAATGGCCATGATGAGTTTCATTGGTTGATCAACATTTAACATCCAATTCAACACTGGTTTATACCATCTCTAAAACAATTCATTAGTTTAACCAGGCATTTGACAAGCTCTGTAAACACTACACTCTCATCAAAATGAAGAGAGCCATGGAACCAGAATCAGGCAGTAGTAGTATGGTAGTTTAAGCCAAGCAGAAAAGAGAAATTCCACGAACCATTCCAGTTCCCTGGCAGTATCCGATGTCTGGGTAGAGCCAGGCGAGAGAACGTAGGACCCGGCGCAGTCGTGGGATGCCAGTGCTGTTAATGTTGCAGAAGCAGGAATTGCTAGGCATCGTACGAAGGAGATCCTGACATCAAATAACGACAACCAATCAATCACCCAATCAATACAATTTATATAGCGCCCCTTGCTCAAGGTCATTACACAGTGACTTTTCGGACGAGGGTCGAACCCACTCGCTCAGCGACCACTGAGCGTTAGGAATAATACTACTTCTTCTAAGAGATTGTTTTAAAACCTAAAGAACACATATGAGAAGGGCTTCTAAAACAGGTTTGTAAATGACAAGGAAACATTCATCCATACTCAGCATTGTTTAGACACTTACAAAGCACAATTTATCAGCCACAGTTAACGCAGGTAACGATAATAAAAATAAATTTCCCACCATCAACTCTAAAAATCAGATGATGGCTTAAGGTAAACAAAGGTAAACATACCTTTTTAACACTGTCTTCATTACCTCTATCAACACCCCATTTATAAAAAGAAGAGTATAATTTTCAGGAGTGTGATTATGAGACCTTTTCGATCTGCTTTGATGTCATCAAGTGGTCGTTGGAACTCGCTTTCACGATCATTTTGTAGTTAGTCTCCGACTTCAGCTTCTTCTCAAGGGCTCCGGAAATCCGCATCCAGATCTGCGGTCTGATGGAATGCGGAATTCCCTGGCGGATCATCGCCTTCAGTTTCTCGGAACGCGGCAGGCAACTCTCAATCTGAACACAGACCGGACAAAAAGTTATAGCATTAGTGATATGGTCAATGGTACTCATATAGAACCTTTTTCATAATCATATCTCACAAAAGCATGCATGTGCATGGTTGAGACTATTGTTATACAGTCAGTATGATAGTCTTCTGTTTGATACCAGTGATGGCTGTCTTCAGAATAAGATCCCAAAAGCACATAGAGAGGCATGTGCACTTCTGAGCAAAAAATGTTGGAAGAATGGCTACATCAAACCTCAAGAATTTCAATTTCTTCTAAAACACATTCTGTTTCACTGTGGTCCTGCATTGTGATGACAGGAGCACTAGTGATGAGTTTTCCTCATGAGAATGTGCAAAGTTTACAATTAAAAAATGAGACACGGTCACCTCCTACCTTGTCCCATGTAAGATCTTCTACTTCGTTGTTGTGAGTGAACTCAAGGTAAGCTGTCCACTTGAGTCTGTGTTGGGGATCCTCCACAAACGGAATGCTCAGCAGCTTGCTTGAATTCTCTTCTGGTCCATCTGAAAAAACAGAAGGAAAGGTAATAAACGAATGCAAGGTAAAGTAAGGTAACGGCACACAAAAGAAACAGCTCAGAAGGGATAAAACTGAAAACATCAACTGATAGGTTCATTAACATGATGCCTACTTACTCATTCATTCATTCATTCATTCATTCAGAGGATTTGTATTGCATCCCTCATAGATAACCTACTTAGAGATGCTAGTGACTTGACAATAAGGACTCACTGGATACGTGCTTTATATCGCACTAAGAACATAAACAATGTTTCACAATTTGCTATATATAATAAATGGCACTTTTTCAGACCATCAAAAGTTAATTCGTTGATTCATTCTGAGAATTTATACAGCACCTCTTCCAAGCAAAGCTACTCAGAGTTGCTACCAACTCAGCCATGGCCAAAAAGAAATGATTCAACAGTGTATAAAAAGTGGAGATAATTTTGGATGAGACGGAGAGGAATCAGGAGTTCATTCCAGATGGAGGAACGACCACAGAGAAAGCTCTATGCAGCATCAGTGACCAGTGCTCCCAAGCAAGCAGAGGGACATTTCTAAAAGTACCTCTCAGGAAATATAATCAGAATTGCTCTCCAAACCAGCCTAAATGATGGCTAATATCATAAAGTATAGCACATTGACTAACCAACCAATTGCCATATTACCTTCCTCTTCAACTTTGAAGCCAAACTCATCATAGCGATAGTCCAGCTGCCCAGCTGCATCCTCTGACTACAAAGAATAAGAAACAACTTAAAAGCAACCTAGGTTTCCGTCAGAAGAGACACAAACGAAGAAAACCATTCTGTACAACATACCAGGACCTCTTAGCTTTACGCCAGTCAACCAAGAATGTGACTCTGTTGGTTTAACATTTCCTGCATTTAATCACAGCTGCAATTGCAACACACATGCAATATGTCATGTATGCATGTATGTATGTATGACATTGCATCTATGTATGTACGAATGTATATTGTATAACATTGTATGCATACATGTATGTATGTATGTATGCATGTACGTATGTATGTATGTATGGTTTAATATTTCCTACATTTAATTATAGCTGTAATTGCAACACACACATGCAATATGCATGCATGCATGAATGCATGTATGTACATTATCTATGTATATATATGCATGTATAACATTATAAGTATGATTTTCTGAACATATGAGTTAAATTTCCCTATAATTTAGTTAAGTTTAAGGTTTTTAAGCTCAGTTGGATACATTATTCACCTGTAGATGAACTCATAAACCTGTTCTTTCTTAAACATTAAATCACCTAAGATGGAGAACAGTGACTTTGAGAGACTCCTAGAAGGAGTTATATAAATTACTAGGTAACAGATAAAACTTATGACCAGGCAACAAGTAATACCAATGACCAGATAACAAATAAAACTAATGAACAGGTAACAGATAAAACTAATGAACAGGTAACAGGTAAAACTAATGAACAGGTAACAGATAAAACTAATGACCAGGCACATATGACTGATGACGACCAGGTAACAGGTAAAACTAAGAAAACATCAACGAATGCCACTAAGTCATTCAATTCTTCAACCAAAGGTGACAAAGCCTGGACATCAAGGGGGCCACAAGTCAGTCGAAGCCAAAAGTTTCACAAATGAATAATGAGCTACCGTATAACTTAGCACTTTCAATATAAATCATCTATGATTAATTATAGTAGACTGTTGATACTTTATTAGCATAGGCCTACACTTGTCCACCTGTTCTTTGAATTCCACTTGAAACCACTTGCTAACAATGACCAGGTGATGCTTCAATGGAAAAAAATATGCCAATGTATCCTATATATCTTAATTACTAAGATATATGCTGCACAGTTGAGCAGTTTAAAAACCATTTGCACTCGATGCAGCTAAACAAGCCAACACAGATGGTGGGTGGCAGGTTTGTTTACAGACCAATAAACCCCAAGAGGTAATGAGTAAATATCGAGCAGTCCTTTAACCGATCCACAAGAGGTCTTCAAGGCTATGAAGTGTGAGCGCCTTTATTTTCTTGACCCTGGTATGTCACAGTGAGTGACCAGTCGATTCCCTCATCAGCTGATTGCACTTAGATTATAGCAGGTCCTTTGCCACTCATCTGCTCATCCTTAGAACAGGTGGAAAATATTTTGGATGGGCATAAATTATACATCGAAAAACAGTTTTTCGGTATTAAAAAATAGTGCCCTGTTGCTGGTATCATTGTATGTAAAACAAAACTGCCATTGTAAATGTGATAAAAACCCATAACGATCAACGTAATAAACGAATGCAAGGTAAAGTAAGGTAATGGCACACAATAGAAACAGCTCAGAAGGGATAAAACTGAAAACATCAACTGATAGGTTCATTAACATGATGCTTACTCATTCATTTCATTCATTCAGTATAGGGTAGGAGAATTGCCTTAGGACTCTTACTCAGTCCCGACTCTGGTCGTTTTCGACTTCATACACTCAGTTGAGCAGCGATGACTTCGAAATTCGAATGCTTTGGATGCCCCCCACTCTTCATTTCTGGCTAGGGACCTGCATTATAGCTGATTTTGAACTTGACAAATCTGGGATAACAGTCCAGCACGCCAACCTGCAGGCAGTGGTACATCCCATATCGAGGAGCAGCAGAAGGGACGTGGGGATCAGTTGGTTAGAGTGAGGGTTCGCACCTCCAATGAGGCAGTCACAATGTAGGAACCCCGAGCAAGTCCTTCGCTCACAATTGCTCAGCGCCATCGATACCGTTCTGATGTACTGTCTTGAGCACTTCTGAACTTTGGAAGGAGGACAATATCAAATACAGCTGTATTGTATTGTGAATTAGTGTGTGTGTACTTCTGAAACAATTGTAAGAAGGGCAATATCAATTTCCAGTTGTATTGTATTGTATAAGTGCGGTGTTACATCCTAGCTCATTAAAACAAATATAGTTCAGATTTTGCACTGACCTGGCTAAGTCCGCAGAGAATATCTTGTGGCCACATAGACGGCGTTAGAGCCGAGAATGGTCCACCAGGCAGTGGACTGACATCAGCACAAACCGACATGATATCCGGTGACGTGCAAACGCTTAGTCCTTCTCCGATTCCAATAGGCACATCTTCATCGTCCTCTGATAATGTGTCCGCTGTGAGAACATATCCACAAGTCAAATAGTATCAGAGTACATACTGGTTTATCTTCTATGAATCACGCTTGACCGCCTTTAGTCTGCGATTCAATTCGCTAGACTTAAACGTCAAATTCGAAAACTTGACGACGTTTCAAGAGCCAGGTTGCGCAGGCAGCTCACGCCCGAACCGCGAGCAAAGTGGGTCACGTCTATTTTGAGAGTGAAAACGCAATTTCGAAGCAATATCAGAGCGTGCGAGGAAATGCGGTGCAGAGTCTAAATCGCCAGCAAAAAGCCAGGCAAAAGAAACATATTGATCACGCGAGCAGAAAACAGCTGTGTCGCAGATGGCAATATCTGCAATCATAGTCGAAGGGGATTGTTTGCTCAGCAACTAGCCAGCAATCGGCCGATACAAAGCACGGGGACAAGTTTACACATCAAGTGTGTGACAGAAAGAGTTTGCAGTCAGCATGCATCCAAACAATCAATCATACATGCGGCTGAACAGCACTTTCCAGCCATGCTGCACTCAGCCAGATGCTGCTTCAAAATCTTTTAAACTGTTCCAAGGTCAAGATGTCTTTCCATCACCAACTTCTGTTGCCATATCAGATGATATCGTATGCAGTAAAGTCTGTGGCCCAATTATTTATCCCAAAAATCAAAACAGAAAATTGAAAAACCTAATGCATATTAAAAGCAACGACCAACTAGGCAACAAATATTATATAGGGTCAATTGTTAAATCAAGTTATGCATGATGAATGAAATCTGAAAACAAGCAAACCACCCAGTCAAGAAGAGAAAAGAAAAAACAAACTGAATTAATAGTCTAATTTTAGCCTAAATATCAGTCGGTTGAACACAGTCTATGACTTTTGCACATGGAAAAGAGTAAATAGGACAATCACAGATACAACCAAGCAAACATTAAAACCAATGATAACATTTGAAGATCATCATCTGAGAACTTCTGAGTAGTTACCCTGAAGGAGAGCACTATATAAATTTTTAATGAATGATCGATATTCTGTCTCACTCAGTTTATACTGTGAACTGATCTTTCTTAAGAACTGATCTCCCAGACAAACTGATTGTGTGAAAGTTAACCAACATTTCACAATTATAAACCCAAGTTCAACTTTTAATTCTTTCTCTCTTTTATTGTTCAGTGTTATCTCCTCTTATTATATTATTTTCTGTGATCTGTAACTTGCTGCAGTAAGTCAACATGAGTTTGAATAACCAAATAAGCAAGCTTGTATTCAAGTCATCAATAACAATAAAATTTAATGACAGAGCCATAGCAGAGGCAAGAACAAACAACTGCTCAGAAAGAGGCATGAACAAAGCAATATAAAAAAATCAATAACCAACAATTAATAATATTACATTACATAAACGGACTCAAGGACCAACCACAGTGAAGTCACAATGAATGTGTAATATAATGAATGGGAAACCAATGCAGCTGGACAATGGTTAAATGAGCATGTCTTTGCACCGCGGAGAGCCATGCAACTGATACCACATGAAGCCAGGTGTATGACCATTGACCAACCTGCAGGGAATCTAATTGGTCACTTAGCAGGGCAGCAGCATTTATTCCTTAAACACTTTGAGTTGAGTTGTGAGCATCTCTGATTTGAGTGGCGCTATATAAGTGCTCCATTACATTACTTTAATGATGGTTTCCCAGTCAGTTTTAATATACTTTTCGTTGTAAAAATGTTACCAACGAGAAGTACAGTTTTCAGAGTAGCTTTTCATGCCTCCTCGTCTGTATGTTATTAAAACAGGTAGACACTGCCTAACGGCATTCTCTCATCAATCCAGCTTCCATTTAAGCATATGATCTTTTTCATCAATCCAGCTTCCATTTACATATATTTCTCTTCATCAATTCAGTTTTTGTATACATGGCCTTCTTTCATCGGCTCCACTTCCATCGTAACGGCATTCTCTCCTCAATTAAGCTTTTTTGATATCCCTTTTTGACCCTCTCGGTGTTTAGTGCTAACCCTTCTTTGATGCCAAAAAAGTATACTAGCAAACAGTTACTAGCAATGATGCAGCAGGTCCTGTTTGTTTCTAATTTCTATTATGTCTAATTGTGAACCCATGGAAGACACCGTGTGCACCAAGTGTTGGGGCTTCTTTCCTTGCCCTGGCAGAAAAGGGTGGTGTCCAGGTCTTTCCGTTGCCCCTTCAACTTCACACTACTGTAGACGGTCAATGAACTCGTGTTATGTTCAGAATTGGGGCAGTGGAACTGAAATCTCCCTACTCATTTCTACCTAGGGAGGATTTGAATCCCAACCTCTCTCTCTTAACAGTCACGGTCGCTCAACACTTGACAATTGCGGTGATCTGCAAGTTTAACAACAGCAACAGCAGAAACTAGAAGACAGTTTTGTAGACCCAGAGAAATGTAATCGTGGAAACCTCGCATGCTCATTATATTTAGCAAGAATTGCCGAAACGCTGAAACAGATATTGAAGTGGAGACCTCGAAATGGGACAATTAACTCGAACGAGGCACTCGAACGCGTATCTGTTGCTAAGATATATACGTGTAACTGTACTGCACAGTCTCTATACTACATATGGAATAGGAAACACAAACCGTGAACTTTCTTGGAGCTGTATCCAACCGGACTTCCTAAACCTAAGACTGATTTAGCGAACTCCATTCTGCTAAAAGACGTTGATCACCATGCACAGTTTCAATATTAATTTATTAAACTGTCGCCCCCGCATCTATATAGCCTGCTACACTATAAGCTTCTCAAACATAATATGCCGCCATCTTGTATCCTCATGTTCGCAAAACAGAGCAACCACTGCCGCATTCCTTTGGCGTCATCGAATTTGCGGAAATCAGCTTAATGTTGTATCGGGGCCAAAAATGGTAGAGTCGTAGACTAAGATACGACACTTCTTATCTCGATGTTTATTTGGTCTGTGTGGTGGACAAAGCACAAAATCCTCTCGACCATTCGATACGTGGCGCGGCTAACGCCACGCCAGAAGCGCCACGTAGCGAATGGTATATAGTGGTATCTTAGTCGTATCTTAGCAACGACACTCGATTCCAAGGTAGGTGACGTGAACATTCAGATACACAGCGGAGATAGGAAGTGTCACGTCTTAGTCTACGACTCTACCATCTTTGTTGGAGCCTTCTATCAAATCAACTGTTCAATTCCGTAGCTGCATGGTAGGCCTATAAGAGGTAGACGTTGTTTGGAGATAATAAAAAGAAGGTGAATTGGTCAGTCTCGTCATTATCGAGCATCGATCCAACCGGTCCAAAACGCTCTACCCGATCATCCTCAGTTTCAGTCTTTCTCGAACCGCCAGTGAGGACCTCTAGCATGTAGCTGCAGGAGACGTGGGCATAGATGGGTTGCCAGACAAGAGCAAAGCTGCATATATATATATATATATATATATATATATATATATACAGTCTACACCATGGGACACTAACTGAAACTCTCCTTGCGAAACTTTTAACCAAGGATCTACCATTTTTGTTTTTGCCTTTCTGTTTGGACACGCTGGGGTTGGGAGTGCCTCTGACTGACTAGTTTCCTTCAAGGGGCTATATATATATATATATATATATATATATATATAATATTGCTGAAGCCCATGAAGGACCTCTAGAACAGAATAGCAGCACATTTACTAACCGTCAAGGCCTATTAGGTAGGCCTAGCGGGAACACTTAAATCTGAATTCTCGTCGATTTCGGTAATGTCTACAGATTACCTCACCGCAAAACCTCTTCAAAATTAGCCTCAAGATGATGTAAAAAGCCAAATGAACAACGATAATAGACTTTAAAGCGCATATGAAATACGATGTTTTAATCTGCAGATTGAATTTTTTATTATTAAAACAATAATTAACTAATAACAATGCATTAATTTCCTATGTAGACCTAAATGCGAAATCGCTATACATGCTATACTTTTGTGGTGTGCATCTAGATTCAAGAGTCGTTTGCCTAGATGGAAGAAACAAGCTGATATCTGTGACCCACATGTAGTTTCAAAATGATGCGGACAAAATTGTTGTCCGCATCATTTTGAAACTGATTATGGTCCTGCGTAACCGACTGGCATGTCTATTGACAGCTCGTTGGTTGGAATTTGAAACGTTGGTAAAGCGAAACTTCGATACTTACTGGTAGTAACTGTTTCCGCAGTACAGTTATTGCTAATTTACTCCGTGTGGTGGCATGCATAATATGTATCTGCATTAAACTTTTGTCCAGTGTCAACCAAATTTGTTTGGGAAGTTTCTTCGCCAGTCTTTACTGTAGGTTTTGAACGGTTTTAATAGTGTAAGGCATTATGTGTGGTTTTGGCTAGGCTGATTTTAATAGAACCTGTTTGTTAGACTAGACCTCATGCGCTTTATGGTCAATCTAAATAGTAATTGATTC
>OY365814.1:26602419-26630499 GCA_959347315.1 Bimastos eiseni | reverse complement strand
AGGCTGATTTTAATAGAACCTGTTTGTTAGACTAGACCTCATGCGCTTTATGGGTCAATCTAAATAGTAATTGATTCGTAATCTGTGTTAGAAATTGAAGTTTTTAATTTATCAAATGATGTTAGTTGTTGTGCTTCATTGTAACTCACTTCATGTTGGGTCTTTAGACATGTCTGCTTTGAAGCCAACGATCGTAGTTCACGGTGGTGCAGGAACCTATGCGCTTATTATTCATGACAACATTGGGAAGAAAGCAATTGAAGATGGTAGACCTATTTTGATTTTAACCAACACTTATATAAATTGTTATTTGTGAAGCAAAGGTATAATTAATTCAATATTCTTATATATGGAGAATTAAAACTGAAAACGCTTGTCACGCTTTGTTCATTTTCTCATTACAGAGGATTGTGGTATGGCAGGATGGTTCACCTCAAGCACTGCAACAATCCAATCTTAAGACATGTTGTTAAAATTTCAAAATGTTTTGTAGGTGCTGTTCACTGTTTGGCTACCACACATATGGTCAGTAGTTACTGATTTTCAACTATATTCAAGATCCTGAAAGAGAAATGTTTATGCTTTTTTGTTCAGCTGTTACCAGAAATGCGCTGTTAACGGAAATGCATTAGAACTCTCTGCTTGGTGTATGAAATTTTGTCGGGAATCCAAGACGAAAAACCTTGAACATCCTAGAGATTGATTTGCTTGAAATTTCATTCAACGGCCAGAAATCTTAACATTATTAAATGAAATTGCTTCTGTGTTTTTCAATGCAGGTGTCAGTGCGGCCGCCCGAGCTGGGCACCATGTGCTGAACAACGGCGGCAGCTCCTTGGATGCCGTGGAGGCGGCTGTTGTTGAAATGGAGAATAACCCTATATTTAATGCAGGTGATTTCTGTTTACAACATAAATGTAACTTGGCTCTTCCTATTACCATTACAACCATTGGGCCATCCCTATGGAACATTGCCCTTTCCTCATCTGTACATGTTTTCATTCTTCTGGGTCTCTTCCTACATCATTTGCCCTCTTAATCTCCTTTTTGTACTCAGGATTTTCGTAGTGCTACTGAATGGCTGTGAGTGGTGCTATATAAATTTTTAAATGCAGCATGATACAAAATATGCATCAATGTAGTGTTGATGCGGTTATAATACAGTATGGCATTTCAATCCCCCATACTTGTTCATGAGATACTGATATCATGAAAATTTATAGGAACAGTTTCAATGCATGGGTTGCTTAATGAACAACTTTAATTATTTCCAAAGTGAGGTTAGAGAAAGAGGAGAAAGTGTAAAACCAGTGATAGTAATACGCATAGTACATCGTTTAAAACACAACCTTATAATTTAAAAGTACTTGATATGGTTTGGACGGGAGCATCACCGATATATTTTGTGCAGACTTACTTGCAGTAGTGTTAAACATATGTTTGAGCCTACCTGTGTATAGGTACTATTGTCCATACCATATGTACATATTGTTGAATATTTTCTTAAATATTTTACTGAGGCTTTTTCCATTTTTTTAGGACTCTGGGTGTAGAGTTTTGAATCACATATTGCAGAATGAAAGCTACTTTTTAATTTTGCCGTGTCTTAGGAAAAGGATCATGCCTGACGATTGACGAGCAGATCGAAATGGATGCTTCGATCATGGACGGAGTGACCCTTGGAGCAGGGGGCGTGCCTGCATAAAAAATGTGGCCAATCCAATTAAAGTTGCCAGACTGGTTATGGAAAAGGTGAGAAGTTTATTAATTAAAGTGCAAAGTATTGTATGTTGTTTATTGACACAACAAAACGTGCTCCATAGAACAGTTATGCCTTTAACAATAGATAATAAAGAATACATTTATTCAGATATGTGCATATTGTAGCTTCATATATATATATATTTATATATATATATATTTATATATATATATACGCATGTGCTTTCAGATATGGATGTTGCTCTAAGAAAAAAATTGATGCTTATTGGTGTCTTCCTCTTTTCAAATTGCCTTTTGCAAAGCTTCTACTTACACTGAGATGACTGGCTTCCTTCAGTCATTATCAAGTCAGATGGCAGCATTGTTAGATGTGCTCTTGTTTTCTATTTTTTTTCTTGGATGCATAATTCTACTGTTAAGTACATGTAGTGTTGCAGAAAGTATCTCTGTTTTATGAAGAAACTTATGTTTCGTACATACATTGTGTATTGTATCCTTGTCTTCTTTTACAGTCTGACCATGTGATGTTCTGTGGGGAGGGAGCGCTAAATTTTGCAAAGAAACATGGCATTGCCGAGGTGGACTTTGACTATCTTGTCACCGAGAAAGCTCGGAAAAGACTCGGCAATTTTCCCAAATTCACTCCTTCTGTCAAAGTGGAGTTCTACGAGAAGAGGTATGAAATACCATTGACCCCATTACTATTGGGAAGGATTTACAATGTATTTAGTTCATTGTTCAGAAGAAAATCATTACCCCTGTGTTGTGATGTGTTGTCATGCTGCAATGCAATATACAAGGCTACTGGAAGATCACATATACCAAACCAAAACTGTTGTAGATGTTACCTTGCAGTATATAATCTGACTTTTGTTGTAACTAACCACGAGGGTGGCACTTGTCCAAGTACAACAGGTTGAGCTATATAAAGGCATTATGTTATTACTCAATCCTTTATAATCGTAGGAATCATGGTGGTTTCCATCCAGATGGTGAGGATCATGACACGGTTGGTGCTGTCGCTATCGATGGAAAGGGAAATGTGGCTTATGCCACTTCAACGGGTGGAATCAGTGCCAAGCAGCCCGGAAGAGTAGGGGACAGTCCATTAGTTGGTAATGATTGCATTTTGCTTTCCTATGGTTGAATATTAGGACAGAAATGTAGCCTTTGATAGAACTAGTGGTAGAGTGGTGATTGTTTGGGATTTTATGGTGCACGTGAATGACAATTTACTGAATTTGGCACCTTCCCTGGTTAAGTCGGATAAGGTGTGTGAAGTAGGGTTGGGTTGATCATTATTTATTACAATCTGTTGACTTTGACCATAAAAGCAATCAATGTTTGGCAGAATCTTTTGCGTCATTGGTTTACGCTGTGAGATTTCCAAAAAATGTATTAGATGTAAATTTTGCGCTTTCAACTATGGCATTTCATATAACACATGCAGTGCCCTGTTCTCATTTGACCAAATCTATGGGTTTAAGTTACTAAAATACTTATCTTAATGCACTTCTTACGATATTCTCACTAATTGCAAACTCTTTCAATAAATGAAAGTATGAAGATTGGTATGTATTTATGCATTGAAATACAAAAGCATGATTTTATACATATAGATGTGCCTCTGAATATTTATATAGCCCCTTTTGTGCCTTATTGGGAGTTCTGAGACATGGCTGAGCAACAAACCTGCATAAGCGAATACAGTTGTTAGCGTGTTTTATCTTACGTTTGACTAGGCGCAGGAGGGTATGCTGACAACCTATCTGGAGCAGTGTCTACCACAGGGCATGGTGAATCCTTCATGAAGACATGCCTTGGGAAGCACATCGCTCTTCTGATGGAACAAGGTAACAATCGCTTGCCATCAGGCTTTCTGACACATTATCCCGGTGTGGTTTTATCACCAGAATGCTATATCACGCTATTGTGGAGTCTAACTCCGAGTTAGATGTTTTGACAGATTGCTGTATGAATGAATGAAGGTAAATATAAGCGTTGGCAACTCTGTCACTGTTTGCACTCTGATACTGCCAATCCCAAGCCTAGATTTAAAAGAGGAGGCGATGCTAATGCTTCTTGTTATCACACAGTGTCGTTAAACTAAAACTACTGCTATAAGTGCTGGGGTTACTTAATTATATTGATTTCTAGTTCTATCTGATCATGTATAAAGTGCTTCTCCTAGCATAAGTCCTTCTCCATAAGGAGGGCATTATTAAATTAATTTTTTGCATTGTATAATATTTAATATTATTACGCCCACTTCATTGACGTTCTTTTGTCATTAGTTATTTACGAACTCTGTTTTTTGCAATAAATAACATTAATTATTATTAATGGTTTAACTATTGTTAATTAGTAAGTCATAAATCAATGACTTCATGACTGAAGAACAGCTGGGTGTAAGACATGTGTGTTGTATATTTATTGAATAAACAATTTCGTGCACTTCCCTGCACTGCAATGTTTTAACAGGCAAGACTGCACAGGAGTCTGTGGAAATTGGTCTCAACATGATGGAGCAAAGAGTAGGTGGAGATGGCGGATGTATCGCAGTCGATAAACATGGAAATATTGGCATATATTTCACCGTGGAAGGCATGGCGTGGGCATACTGTTGGGATGGCCAGCTCCATCATGGTATCTACAAAGGTGAAGACATTACGGAAGTGGCATAGAATCATCACTTTAGGAACGTTTGCCATTCTGTGATACTGTTGTGTCCATAATTTAGATTTTTACAAGTTTCAGATACAAATTATAAATATCTTATTGTTCCACAGTCAATAACCAATGTGGAGGTGTATAATTTTACGAGAACAAGGACTTTGTTATATAGATAAATTAAACATGATCAAGCCTATCTCAAACAACAATGTATCTTCATGCTAGTTTGCAAAATGCTTCTTTTCGGGAAAAGGTCTTGGGTCTCCCCCCGATAGGCTACGCAGTATTTGTCATCTTGCACGTACATTGTAGGTTGTATGTTCTAAATGTACCAACTGGTATTGGACTACACATCTGCAAGTCCTCATTAAACTTAAAACTGTTCTTTTTGGAGTACCGCTGAGCTAGTCGTCCAGACGGGGTGTGAATATAATTTCTGAATTATTCATTAATGAACACCTGTGGCATTATAGTTAGATTTAGTGCTGTAATTTAGCCATAAACACTGGCCCAACTTAATTGACATCTGATCTCTAAGAAGTGAATTCTGATCTCTATGAAGTAACTTCTGATCTGTAAGAAGTAGCCTCTGATCTCTAAGAAGTCCTTTGTAATACACTTGGTCATCATGGTCACAGACTTGACTTCTATTCTAACTATGATATTATAGTGCACTGCATTGTCTTTTGAAAATATTTCGTTTTGCACAGGAGAATTGCTCATGGACAGATATTGTTGGTGCTTTATTATAGTAATTAAGAAATTATGGGACGTGAGTAGTGGAAACTGTGTTGCGTCATAATTAGTGTACATTACACCAGTGTATTGTTCATCTATTGTATTTGTCCTATGGAAGCATTTTTAAAATTAGGTTGTCCGGTAACTGACCCTACCTCATGATTTCAGTCATGGCAATTTTACTGCATTGTTCATTCAATTTGTTCAATAAATCATAGCATCTGAAGGGAGCTATGCTGATCGATATATGCATTTGTTACATTACAAGATGGCCTCTGTATTACAGTACACTGTGTTGTAGTCTATAACATTGACCGATGACGACTCAAATGATTATATGAAATAGCCCCATAAACTGATTCATCTGTTGTTAGAAGATGCAGGTGGTATGGTGTCTTTTTCTATATAAGTTATAATGAAGAATTTTTTTCTTTACTGTGATTTTTAGTCCTGGGGTAGTTGCAGTTTAACTACACTGTGTGATAACAAAGATCATTAGCGTCGCCCTCCTCCTTTATCCACGCTTGGGACTGGCACTGGCAGAGTGCAACCAATGGCAGAGTTGATTAGTTCTGTCTTCATCAGGTGAATTTGAATTTTTTTACATTACAACATGGCCTCTGTGACCAGCAGGATGAGATTTGTAAAACTGTTTTGCTCTTTTATTTATTTATTTGTCTGACTTCTGCAGTTGATTATGTTACATTATGTTTGTATTTTGGGAGTTGTTTGCAAGTGTTAATTATGTAAAATCTACACGGCCCTTCGTTGATATTAGAGTATCTGTCACATACTTATAATTTATTGTGCACTACATGAAGTTCCGTTCTTGTTTTTGCATAGCAGCATAGGAAAGTTTACAGACAGACAGACAGACTATTGGGAAAGAAGGGAATGGTGATACAGCCTGTGCTAGAGTTGTAGTAAAGGGGTGAAAGCTGTGACATAGGCTAAGACAAGAGTCATTGGCAATCCCAGTCGTAATCGTCAACCTTCTAAATTGCCACTCGATAGCCAAAGGCATGGCACCAGCTTATTTACGAGCGCTGCGTCGAATCGGAGGGATTGTCCAAATGGTAGTCTGCCTGCTCCGGGGGAGGTCAAGGTCCGGTCCCCAGACGAACACATTGCCAGACTCCTCCCCTGTATAACTGATTGACAGCCACTTTATTGGTAGGCGTGCTGCACTTCGGGCGAACTAAATTGGGGAGACACTCTTAAGTACAGCAGCTGTCGTGGATATACCTGTCACGGATGACATCTGCCGACTGCCCTCCTGTATCGTCCGTTGTCTTTACAACAATAGTGTATATGGTGAGTGTACTTATTTTATAAGATGACTCTCCCAGGGAAGGATACTGGAGGACTGAAAACAATTTCCTTCGTACTGTTGGGGATTTGAACTTCTGACCTTTGGTCCCTCTGGACTGACGCTCCACAGTTCATTGTTGTTACCATTAAACTTTCATGAACCCCTACAGGTTATATGTTTTTATGTGGTTTAATTCTTTCCTTTGTCCAGTGGCGGCTCTACAGGGGAGCCTGGGGGCTATTTCTCCCCCAACTGAGTGGGTGTGGGTGGTCCTCAAGATTCTAATCGATTTTCAGTTTAGAACTTAACAGACATCCAACTGGCCCATATGTCAGGTTGCCCGGCCCCTCCGTGGCCCCTCTGTTGGAGCAGCCTAAAACCCTGCCTCTGTGATAGACTTAGGTTTATGCTGATAATTGCAGTTAATAGAAGCAGTAAGACTTTGCATCCATGTCTGACCATGAAGATCCATCCAATACCAGACTGCATGTCACAGATATTGTAACCTATACACATGTATAAGTGAGTAAGGTTGTCAACGGGTACCTGACCGAAGCTGATTACCCGGGGAATGAAAATCGGTTCTCGGGTAACAACATTCCGTTAAAATGCGCGATTTTACCTGAACATATGCCAGAAAATTCCGTTGGTCATTATTGGCTGACTGCCCATGCAGGCAATGAATTCGATTCTCGGGTGCCCCTCGACATTTCGTAAAAATGCGCAATTTTCTGCATTTCCTAACAAAATATACGCGCCTTCGGATACCCGACCGCGAGGGTCGACGGGTACCCGGGTCGTCATTTCAAAATTTTTTCACAGCCTTAGTAGTGAAATGATGTCCGTGTTTCTATTTTCGTCAATGCCAACTTTAGAAAGACAGATGACTGCACAAAATTCTGAGTCAGACAAAATACAGAACTATCGACTGTTAGTTAATTATCTGTTAGTTAACTAACTATTAGTTACTTGATTGTTAGTTAATTTACTGTTAGTTAAATGGCTAACGGTTAGTTAATTAATGGTTGATTAAATGTTAACCATTAGCTGATAACATGAAGTAACTTTGACTTCATACTTTTACGATGTTTATTGGTTTTTTAAAGTAATAAACTTAAAGTTTTCACCTTTTGCGTTCCTTGCGTGTTTTACGCATACGTGTCGTTGTACATGCATTTAAATTGTGTAAGAGACGGTCAGATTTATATAATATGTACACATTTCTTAGCTTGACTATGTGCACATAATACGGTACATTGACTTATCATATGCAACACTTGTACGTTCCATAAATAGCCATATCGTGATTCATCTTTTATCAATTCTTGAAAATTATCGCATATTGAGAGGATCATAGTTCATGCTGGGTACTTACTGTCAACAATAATGACAGGTTCGGCATATGGTACTTAGAACAATAATAGTAGACAAATGGTAGGTATCCTTTGAGGTCGAGCAGCAGCAATTAACGGTTAGCGAATGGTAACGATCATACGAAGGTGCATAATTTCTTTGTTGTACAGTTATGTAACGACGTAACGGTTGTGTCGAAACTGTTGGGCGCTTGTGCTATAGGAATTCGGCACAGAAAAGTACAGCAGTGTCTTTGTGCTGATGTGCTGCAATTGGATGTGTAAGACATTGGGCTCCGCATAGTTTCCAGTGTTCAAGTCGTTTCTGGGAAGTGTTGGACGTCTTTGACTGAACATGGTAGGTAATAGCCTATACTAGATATCAATTTCCTGTTGTGTCACGTGATTCCAGTTGGCGTTATTATCGTATGTACGTTCAGGGATTGAATTGTCTGGGGTTGGGAGGGTTCAACCCCACCCCAGTTCATTTTTCAACCCGGCCAGTTTATTCTCAAAAATCACCCAGGGGGACAGCAAACCCACCCCCCTCAAGCAGCTTTCAGTGCCTTGAAGTATCTTAACGCAGCTAAGAATAAAATTTTGCACCGAAAACTCACGTTGTTTCAGGTTCGTAAACATTCTGATTGGGTCAAGCGAAAATTTGTCAACCCCCCCGTTAAAATTTAACAATTCCCTGCGTATTATTGGCACTCTAGACCGCTGACAGAAATCAATTGATTACAACGAGTTCAACGGAATAATAAAGATAAGAGTTCAAAATGTAAAACTAATATTCATTTGAGGGTTCAAGAGCTGGAACTATAGTAAGCCTATTAGCCAGATTTGGACATGACGTTAAAATGATTCGCACCAATTTTCAGTATGGGACACGAAGGATATAATTTATGTTTCCCTTCAAAAGATCGATGTCTTCGTTATCTATCCAAACTCAAGGGTTTAGGCTTACAATGTGAAGGGTGGCTTTACGTTAAAAGCTGAAACTGCTTTAGACACTTTTCATTTACAATCTCAAATATTCCTTGAACGTATTAATATGCTGTATATAGGGCTATCTGTGCAACTAGTTGATGGTCCATTGCCATTGGTAAACCCAGTGGCGTAGCGCCATGGAGTGAAGTGGAGTAGGCCTAATTGCTCCAGGGCGCCAAGGGCTGAGGGTCGCCTCCTCGACCGATGTAAAATTTTGTCTTATAACCTAGCCTTATTTAGGTCGATGTTTAGATTCATAAATTCACAAGCCTTGGGAGTCGTAGCCCGTACGCGTCTAACGAACGCGTGATAGATTCGCGGTAGACCTAGGCCCTATTTATCACGCATCAGTTAATAGCAGCCCGCGTCCAGCCCAAACGTATTAACAAACAATCTTCAATATCAGCATGCACACATGTTTTCACGTTATTAAAACTAAGCCCTAAAGTTAGACCTAAAAAAACTGGTTGACATGATTCCACTCATTCTGCTTAGCGTAAATAGGACCTACTTGCACCAGTTTAGTCTGAATGGGACGTTACTCGTATTCAGATCAGTTGCTCGGTTGCATATAAACGCAGTAATTAGCTGTGTTCGTTGAAATGAACACAGTTTCAACACTTTTCTGTTCGTTGGGTAGAACTTTTTGAGCATTTCTGTACTTCTTCTGTTCGCTGAAATAACTAGTGTAGAAGAGTTGAATTCATTTTGCGCTGACTTTCGAGAACAGCTCTATTCTGCAGATGTTTCTGAAGAGGTCCAGTTTACCCCAAGTGTAGGTCACAAATTGCAAATAATCCGTAAATTCCACGAGAAAGTGCAGAAAGATGGAATAACAGTTGTATAGTTGTATCTTATTCGTTACTTCTTCATGAGGGACTGAGAAATGAGAATGGACCATGCTCATATATATATATATATATATATATATGTATATATATATAATATGAGCAAATTATATATGTATATATATTATAAGCAGATCAAGTATGTGCAGATAACATTCATCTAACACTTACACACACACAAACACACACACACACACATATATATATATATATATACATATATATATATAATTTACTCTTAGTGGCTTAAACTACAGTGGTAGGCCTAAGTGGATCATATAGAATCATGATAACATATGACAATAATGAATGGTTCACATAGAAAGGATATTAAGTAGGCCTACCAGTGAGAGAGTAAACGGAGAATTAACCATAACCATTATATATTTATTAGCATATATTTATTATTCCTATCAGACAAAGCAAAAGTGAAACACGCGCAATGATTAACATATATGCCCTAATGATGACTGGGTGCAATAGGGATATAAAATCGCTTGCTGGACCAAGGTCCTCCGATAGCAGGGTTAGGCCTACCTTTCGCAATATTTTAAACGGAGCAGCTAGTTAATTTTCTCCAATTGCGTTTAGTTAACGATTATATTAGGGCCTAATGCACGCGCACTATTCAGGTGAATCTGTTATACAATATAAGGAGAAATAGCATCTGATTATCATAGTTGTGCAGGGATTTAATTTAAAACTTACTAGTATTTGTGCAACAATAGATTGGCCAATAATAATTGCCAAAGGAGCGCAGGCTGTAAGGGTTGACATCGGACGTAGGATAGGCCTATACATAAAGTAATTCTCAACGATATAGGTGGTAGTTGTCTATTGGTATATCTGTACATAAATTCATTAGTTTGGTGATAGACTAGACTTCTTTTTTTCGATCTTTAGTAGACCCTTTGCGTGTTTGCTCATTAAATGGAGTCAGATGAGAGCCAGTGATATTCTTGACAACGGAGAGAAATGGTGTTTATTTCTGACAAATTCTTTGTTCTTGTTACAGATGATGGAAACTGAACTAGTAACGGTGGATGTAACAGAACCGCCACCTCCGCCATATTACATTAACCATGGAATGACAGACGAAACGCCCCCACCCGCTTATGAGTTCAGTATTGCCGACAGCAACGACAACTCAGGTTAACGAAGCTCTTTATTGTACAAGTAAGAATAGTGGTGTATATCAGTCATGTCACATCGTCATCGACGCTTCACGACGGTTGACTACATGAATGGGAAAGTGATGTCCAATGCTTTCTGTCTCGATGTTCACTAAGCTTGTGCATTTTAAACCAGTCCACATCATGACATTGTCAAACCAGCAGATTCTGGGTCTTCCACGACTTCGGCTTTCTTCCACTATACCCAACATCACACTGTTCTCAATACTGTCTTTAGGCTATCTCACGATGTGCCCGAAGTAGGCTAGACCGCAGTTTTCGGGATTTTACGTGGCTCAACAGTTTGCTGTCAACTTTCGCCAATTGATATTCTCGTTCGGTGGTCACCATTGCTGTAGGCTACATGGAATTCTGAGCAGTTTCCTCACGCACTTGTTCTCAAATGCTTGTATGCGTTTCTTTTCTTCTTTCTTTATTGTCCACAGCTCCCTACTAAACGTTGCTAGTTGTAACTGACCACGTCAAGGCCTTCATGAGTTGCAGTTTGGTTTAGTACTGACTGGTTTATTCTTACTGTGCATAGGCCTATGCATTATAATAACACCAATAACAACAACGATTTCTATGATAGAGCAACGCAATGATCTTACACAAAACTAAAATCGAGCGAAGTAAGCCTATAGGTAAGTATTATTATAGGCCTGCATGACTGTAAAACTGGTTGATGACCCCTTGGTAGCTCATGTTTTTATGTGTCATGCATTTAATGGTATGTATGTACGTATGTGTGTACGAGTTTGTATGCTGTATGCCTACCTGTATGTATGAATTCGTGCAGTCATACGGTTCGTACTTACGCACAATAACAGGCCTACAATGTATTTACGCAATGTGCAGGCATGTATGTTTGCATGTATATAGGCCTACCAGGACACATATCATAGCGCATTTTAAACACGTCCAGTCACAAAAGAGGTGAACCTACAATAGTTATCAAACATCTCTAAACAGGTGCATCTTATGATGGTAAATATGCTGCAATGGGTATGCATACATGCATACATGTATTTAGCATTTATCAATGTACGAATGATATAATAATAAAAATAATAATAATTTCCGTTTAATTTCAAACTGACAACTGCAGTAGGCTATGATTACACAGCATGAACGAATGATGACGAATTATTACAGGAGTCGAATTTAGGCCTAACCGTCGTCAGCCACGCATGACGCCCATTTCGCTATACATCTCATTTTTAACAAACGCCGTAGCCTAGCGAAGGAAGGAAAAAAGTCGACCTCAGAGGGATACGGGTCTCGAACTCGGTTCCTCAGCTCTGCGTTCAAGTGTGTTCACCACTACCCTACGGCCCCCAAGTATTCGTGCCCTTATGTGTATGTACGAATGCACGTATGTTTGGCAATGGTTGTGCATGTATGTACACTGTACATCTTAGCTGTAACTAAGTGGTACTGTGGTACTGCATAACGTTAGTTGGCTCTTGTGTCTTGGTACAGCTTCTGACCAACTTCCTCCATCGTATGAATCGATCTATGGTCAGATTAGAAATGCTCGTGATGGCTCAACTGGGACTTTTGAATTCTTCAAGAAATTTACCGTCATAGTCGTCAGCACTAGTGAGAAAATGTTTTCCTTCAATAACCACTAAGTGAAAACAATTAACTGCTATGTGAAAACAGTTGGATTCGATTATTTTATTGATATTATTTATAGAAAATTATCCGATGGTTATCTAATTTAACTGGAAACAAGAAACTTTGTCAATTTGCTTAATTTATTGAATTCTTTTGTTAAACGTCTTTGTTCAGTAAATAAGTATGCACAAATAAGTTGTTAGGTCATTGCTCAGAGTAGGCTTAGCAAGCTTAATTAAACCTGCAATCGTTGAATTTTAGACCAGTGCCCTTACGCTATATTTTGTGCTGAAAAGTTGAGATACAAGTGATTAACTTCATTATGTATATTTAGCATTCACGTGCTACCTTTTTATTTATGAAAAGGGTGAAATAGTTCATTAATTAATTAAACTGTAACTTCTTCTTTACTGTTGAATAGCAATTCTTATTATTGTGGCTATTTCAATTTTCAGTTGGATGCACGTTTTTCGTTGGTCTGTTGATTGCCATTCCGGTGTCAATGATTGTCATGGGTAAGCAATCATTACTTATATATAGAGGATAAGATAGCATTATTGTTAGGCTGAGATGACAGATGGTCGAGCTCCTACTGTCTAATTAATAAATAATAATTAGCAATCTAAGTTTCCTTTTTTACTGTAAAGCTGATGAGCTTGAAAACATCTCTGGCTGATAAAGAATCTGCTTTGGGGGTGTGACCTCTGTTTTACGTATGGGCCTACAGCAGCTCAGCTGTTAGGATATTCTAAGGGTCCAGCGCCAAGCTTCTCTCCGCTCCCCTAGTCAAACTGAACCTTTTATTCGTCCGTCGTGGACTTCTATTCTGCAGCATCCTGCCCTTTCCGTTGCTGGCCCTGCAGTCTGTGATGAGCTCCTGAGTTTTAGATCATCTTGAAAGGCTGATTGTCGTTTGGTGTTGCTACGCCGTGTAGGCCTATAGTGGTCAGCATGCTGGACTGCCAATCGAGAAGTTGGGGGTTCATTTCCCAGCCATGCGGGTCTACACTTGTGCTCCACCAGCGCGATGTCTAGCGTCTAGTTAATATGCGTTCGGCGCCTCACGCCCCATTTGTTTATTTCGTGTTGTACATAGGCCTGTGTAAACCATGGAGAGGGGGGTTAGGTCAGGGACGGCGATCCCGGGGGTCAGAGGGGACAAGTCCCCTAAGTTTTACAGAGAGCGGACACGTTACACGTGTGTCCCCCTCCCCACATTTTCTACCCCTCTCATTGGGCGTCCCCCACCTGTCAAACGAGATCGCCGCCTCTGGGTATCATGAAGAATACATTGACTTACTTACTTACAGAGGCTAAGAAAATAAAGTCACTAACACTTCATACGCACGGCTATCCATGAAGCAGGCTTAAGGAAGTTAAGGGAGTCTTATCTTCTTTTTAGCACGTGACCCTCATATGTTTTCGTCCGCAGGTAGCGTGTACATCAACGACTGTCCTCGTCAGCAGTACATTCCTATTTACTTGATCGTCGGAGGTTGTGCTGGCGTTTTCAAGACTGCGCTCAGCCTTGGCCAGCGAATTAGAAACCGAGTCGAAAGACGGGATAACGAGAACATACAGACGAATCCACTGGACGGCACCCTGAACTGCTTTGTCGTCTGCTGGTTCATTGCAGGTTGTCCGATCATGCAGCCAATGCAACGAAGTGCTACTGTGGTGTAATATAGATCTGCAATGTAGATATGTAGGCCTGACCATAGCCATACTATATGTTTATTGGTCTAAAAAAATTACAGGGTAAGTCAGAGAAAACATAAACATAGTCACAATCGTGTTGGTAACAGGGGAACAGAAAACCCTAAAGGGACAAATTGTTCCGCTAATCGGGTAATCCGTTTAAAGTACAATACGTACAGACGGCTGGTTTAGGATAATGACATAAAATAATTAGCCCTAGGACTTAACTATTTACTAAGTAGAAAATAGGAGAAATAATTTTTTAAATGAATAAAGAATAAATACTTAATGTAAATTTATTATATAAATCTGTATGTATTGTAAATCTGTAAAGTTTCTTGGTGCCACACAAAAGCAGCATCACGAAGACTTTATTGATGGGGATTTTAAGCTATTGAAGATTTGGGGAATTTTAAGCTATTGGGTATAGTTCAACAGACTGAGCACATTTGCTCACTTAAGCATGCTTAGCTTTAGTGCTATACTGACAATTAAGGACCTAAGATGGTACAATCTGACAACTTTTACATGGTTTCTAAGTACGTCTTAGCACTGTGGATATGCATATTGTAAAATTACTTTAAGCAGCGTTTCAGGGAGCCAAAAAGAGTAATTGTTGGAGATATCCAAATGAAGCTTTGAGAAAATAATAATGTTAAGCAGGGTTGACAGTAATGTCAAAACCACAGCGGATATACACACGCGCGCGCGCACACACACACACACACACACAAACACTGATGCATTCAAGGAGTGGACCGTAATGCCGGAGTATGCTAAATAGTGCAACTCCTTAATTCCAAATCTGCATCAGGTCAATTATCGTCCTCAAAGACACATCGGCTGAGATGCTCTATAAGTCCACTGAAACAGATAAACATGATTCAAACAAAAGAACTACCATTCTCCTCTTAACTTAACTGGAACGAGCGCCAGTTAAATGACAGCGATCGCAGAAAACACGGCATCTTCATCAGTCATCATCCAACCGTGCGGTGGCACCGATAAATATATATATATATATATATATGTCGAATCCGTTAGTAATGAAGGAGGTGTAAAGCTATTCGTTGTCTCTCGAATATGTTTAGACTGACGTCGATCAATATTATCGCGCAGATCGTGAAATGAAAGCGACATGGAACGCAGTATTGATCTGGGGGAACTTGGTAAACCACAACGTCGCGTCGTCGGCTTTTTCCGCTTCTTGAGCCTAACGAAACACTGGTCTTCAGTGGTGTCACACCTCGTTGGTCGACTGTGTTTGGGGGCCCGTTCAGACACAAACCGAATAGCTTTTCCATTGTGGAGAGCGAGAAAAGTCATTTTTAAAGGATTATGCATTTTGTGTGCGTAGAAAGGCTAATCTTTTGTTGTGGGGTGAACGGTGAACGCAGACCTTAATTGAGAATGGGAATTTTACCGCGTTGGAACTATTGGATCTCTGACATGTTCTTTAGATATGACACCCACGTTTCCTATGCATGTTCTAGAATTCACACCAACATTTCACTTGCGTGGTCTTGAAATGACACCCACATTTTCTCTTGCATGCTCTTGAAAGGACACCCACATTTCCCTTACATGTTCTAGAAATTACACCCACATTTCTCTGACAAGCTCTAGAAATTACACCAACCTTTCCATGACGTGTGCTACAAATGACCCCACATTTCCCTGACAAGTTCTAGAAATTACACCCACATTTCTATGACTTGTTTTAGCAATTTCTGCTTAAAACGGTCTGCTAATGTGATGTTTCTTTAAATTGCAGGTAATATCTGGATCTACAGCATTGCAAACGATTACAGCAGCGACCCAGCCAGTCCACAGTACTGCAACGAAATACTGTTTCAGTATGCATTTTGGATCACCACAGGACTTTACATATTTCTAATCAGTACCTGGCTTTTGTTCTGCGTCATTGGGACAGCCTGCGCAGCTCTAGGATCAAATTCCTAGCCAACGAAACACATTTTATTCGCGACTTTTTATACATCAAACAAATATTTAAGAAATGGTCATTATAGTTTCTTTAAATATATCGAACAGGAAATATACTGGACTTTAATTTGTATGGTTTTAAATAACACACATATGAGCTATGGTCATTTTTGTGCTTCCAAATATACTGATCAGGAATGATAGTGGACATTTTATGGTTTTAAATTGCTCAGTGTTTGGTTTGAAAAGTCATCTGAAACTTAAAATTGGTTAGCATTTCTTTTTAACTGCGCTCCGCCAATGAAATTGCATAACGTGTTCAACGCCAAAAATGTGGAACTCTGTTTACGTAATCTGATACAAACAATTAAACCTGAAAAACAAATTTTTTGCTTTTACTAAGTAGTTTATGTAGGGCTACGTTCCTTGTTTCCGTAAGTTTTGTTCATGGGGAGGGGACAGAGGTTGTGGGCGGCGGCCAATGACGTGTATACCTTAATCGCAATCTCAAGATTTTGACATCACCAAAAGAAGGAAGGCCGAATATGTGAACCAGCTTATTTACAGATGCTTGGTCATCACAAACAATAGGCGGGAAACGTCATGTTCTTTTCAGAGGTTGTACTGCCCACCCGTCTTTTACGTTTTTAAGCTTATTTTAACGGGCTCTCGTCGAAGTGCTTTGGGTTTCACGACGGGACACATAATCACTCGAAACACTCCACATTTAGAGGTGTTTGCATTAGTCCAACAAACATCTACCTGATTATCCTCATTTCCTGCCATGGTCTGGAACCGAACGCACGATTTCCTAGTCGGCAGTCGACCGCTTTAACCGCTAGGCTACCGATTCCTGTAGAGAATGCCGGCCTGCAAGCTTGCCACCCCTCGTGCTCGAGTGGACCGGTCGACAAGTTGCAGTGCGGCGGCGGTGCTGGCCCCGTTGTTTTGCGGTCGACCGCTGGCGTGAGGCTCCTTGCGGTGGCGTGTAGTAAATGAAAGGGAAGTTGGGCGTACATTCAGCGGCGGCGGCCGAACTCAATGGGGCTCGTAAATGGGTCACGAGAATTATGCCTATCGGAAGAAGAAACTCGGTTTCTCCTTGACGGCTGCTGCGGCCAGAAATGAAACAGGATCGGCCTGCGTTAACGGAGAGCTTTGGTTCCATGATGGGACACATAATCCTGATCGGGTACAGAGGTTAAAGCGGTAACTTGCTTGGAATTATTGTAAAAATGCAATGGATGTGGGGTTCAACAGGGTGGGTCTACCCGCTCGTTCGTGGAGCGTAGGAGTTATACAGCGGGGTAGCGTGACAAAAATTAATTTAACATTTCACAATCGATAGGGTGAGCAGAAGTAGTGTACCGTGCATAAGTAGTTTATTGTGCACAGAAGCCTATGGTTAAACAATCTTAGATTTGATGCGTTTCTTGAGGGACCCCTGTCAGTGGCGGCTCTACTGGAACAGAGGAGGCCAGGAGGAGCCATGGCCCTTCCAAATTGAAACTTTAAGTTTTGACGAAATAAGACGTCCAATTGGCCCCTCTGCCAGGTTCTCCAACCCCTCCGTGGACCCTCTGTGGAAATAGTCCAGGGCCGCCACTGGCCAAAAGACCATAAATAACCCCAAGAAATGTTGAAACAGTTGCATATTGTATACTATAGTCTTTCATTTGTCTATACTAACGGTTGAGTTTGTTACGGTAATACCTTTTGTTACAACATGAAAAACTTATACGCAAAAATTACGCATCCATAGTTTCAGAGGTTGCGATCTCGTTTGACAGGTGGGGGGGGGGGGCACACCCAAGGAGATGAGCAGGAAATGTGGGGGGGGGGTCTGGGGGACACATGCACGTATAACGTGTCCCCTCTCTGTAAAAGGTGGAGGGACTTGTTCCCCCATCGACCTTCGGATCGCCGCCCCTACCTAGAATCGATCACGTCTCTGACTATTTGCTGGACGAGCTGCACTGGCTTCCAACTCCAGAGGCTGACCACGTACATGATCGATAATTTGGTGTGGCGGTGCTAACAGGACATTGCATAAGTAGGTGAACTTTCTGCGATTATAAGTAAGTAAATATATATTCTTTATTTAACTAATTGCATATCCGCACTCAGCTGAACAATACATTTAAAGGTACGACATTCTAATTAAAAGCGGGTATTACACTCGATTGTCTGGAATAACATGATCATGCGTGTAGGGAGTACGATGTCGTCTTTAAAATAGCAATACATTTAAAAGTACAGCATTCTCATTAGAAAAGGATGCGTTCATTGTTATCGAGCCAAGTACCCGGACGTCACCTAACCATCCCATAGCTGATCACAGACATCGCCTGACACGTTGTTGTTTCATATCCCTTCCACATTCGTCCCAGGTTACGCCACCAGCTATTCTCACCCCGCAGCTAAATAATTGAAAAGATGTTGGACTTGGGTTAATTGAGAAACTAAAATATCTTGCGAGTCTTCAGTTGTTGTATTATGGTCATGTCTTATGTCAGTACCTGTAAAAATAATAATCAGCAATTAACATTGGATTCTGACCAGTGTGCGCCCGCGTAAGTTACTTCATCCGTGACATTCTCTACTCCGTCTTCTCTTTATTGAGAACTAAAACATTGCCCATATTACGCTGTTTCGGAAACACTCGTTTAACCCATTTTAAGATTCCCAGTCTAAATATCTTCGAGAACTCTACACCATCCAGCCATTCAGCTCTGCCCGATTCATCATCCTCTTGGCTAACTCTAACCTCCCACACCCTATCCTTTTGGCAACCCCTCTGATTCGACGCAGCGCTCTTGAATAAGCTGTTGCCCTTCGTTTGGCTTTCAAGCGGCGCTCTAGAAGTTTGGAAATTACGATTTAACTTTAACAGATAGATCGGTGGGTGGGTGTCCTTCTCATTAAACAGCTTTCAGTAGGGTGTATACCAGTCACATCAAACAGCTTGCGTCATCAGGGCACACCCGTGTTTGATTTGTCGTTAAAGATTAGGAACCGAGTAGGAGGGACGAGCCCCAGTGGGGAGGCAGAAGGCCCCCAGTCGAAGATGAGAGTATACAGAGCGTTGCTTTGTCACCGAATGTGTTTGCCTTCGGTGAGTAAGGCGGTGTCCTTCACGTGACCGCTTTTCACGTTTGTCAAACGCCCAAAGCTTTTCGCCGAAGCACACGCAAACGCAGCAAAACCCATAACTGGGAACCCGCTGGCGTTTCATGAATCGACCAGAGACGGAGACTTAGAGGGGACGGTGGGAACGGTCCCCTCCACAATTTCAGACAGAAGGGATGGAACTGCTTAAATCCCCCAATATTTCTTAAGTAGCCTATTGTAAATTTCCATAGTTCGTCCTTTTTGTTACATCCATGTTTTGGAGATTACAATTTTTCCAACCTGTAATGATTCTACCAGAGCTTTTCATCTGCATAATGAGCGTAATAATTAGTCTATACTTTCGTCATTTTTCTTCGTTCTGCTATCAACTTTTAAGTATTATTACAGTTACAATTACTTTCTGGATAATTATAAGAAAATGTGCATATACCATTCTGGACATAATGTTATTCCTGGGGTCAGAGCTTTGTGACGTCACATTTGAGGGGGTCATGACTTTTGTGACGACGTGTGACGAGGGGGAGGGATAAGGACCTTTGTGACGACGTGTGACGAGGGATACAAAATTGTCCAAAATTGCGCGACGTCATTTATGGACGGCCACATTTACTGTCTGCAATCACACTGCGTCGTTGTCAGTTTTAAAACTTAACGAATATTACTAGTATTATTCACAGGTGCGTAGTCAAAGCAGAATCGATAGACAGAGGGACAAGGCAGTGGCGATTGCACGATCTAAAAATGTTGCATTGTATTGTATTAATAGAGTTATATAGCGCCTCTCACAGAATACAGTATATAATCCGATCACCATAGCATACTACACTAAATTACTGTATAGGTAATATCGGAAACACAATATCATAACGATGTTAATATAATTTTAGCATGGGTTCAAAGTAGGGCTGTAGCCAAGTGAGTTCTGTGAATGAAACAAAATCTACGAACTGCTGCTCTGCATGTAGGGAATCGAACCTCGACCTCAAGACTTGTTGTCGGACGGACGGCCATGCAATTGCCGGTCATACAACGGGGTTAGTGAAACAACGGCAGGCTCCGATTCGAGTCAAGGCCCCACCCACTTACTACGGTGTCGGTGCCGCCTGCTCTGGTCGGTCGTCGGTGCCAGCGTACTTACCGCACAGCACAGACCGAACGACCGACCGGCCTGCGCACACGACGGAGTAATTTATTGCCAAGGCTAGACTGATATAATAGAACGCTTCCCGGAACTCGTTAATTATGTAGGATGTGGAGGTGTGCAGTCAGTCCGCCACTCCACAGCAAGTCTGCCTGTATTTCTGTCTGTCTGTCTGTATGCATGCACGAGTGTATACAATTAACGTATGCATCTGTACATGCGTGAACGTATACGTGCGCATGCGCTTGAGGCTATGTGACGTGTGAGCGTAGTACATTGTGTATCGTTTATCTCGCTCCTGCTGCGCCTCCGCTGCGTCTGTTTCCGGCGGAATATTAATAACCGTTGACAGGCGGAAGATTCTACATGGACATAATATACACACGGAAAAACAAACGAATGAGCTCATCCTGCGCCTGCGTACTGGCTTTCTGCCCGTACGCATGCGCATGATCATCCCACGCGCCGCATGCCACCGCACACACTACACCTCTCTCCCGCTACACCTCGGTACCACTTTCCCGTCACCTAAGACTCCCTCTCTCTCCCGCCACATCATACACTCCGTCTCTCCCGCTCCCTCAGCCAATCACCGTCTCTCAGCGTACCTCACACACTACCTCTTTTCCTCCACCTCACAACAATCTCCCTCTATCCCCTAGCCTTCCATCTAGCCACCCATCGTGCGAGGCAGCGAGAGAAAGAGGAAGTGTGTTAGGTGGTGGGATAAGAAGCAAAGCACCAACGAGTATAAGACATAGGGAGGCGCTCGTTTTCCCTGCAATCGACGAATCACAAGGTCGTGGTCTAATTCTCCCTCTTGGCGACAAATTTCCGAAGGTCGTTACAAGGAGTCGAACGGAGGGTCAGATAGAGGTGGAGAAGAACTTCGGGAGAAGGATTGACACAGAGTTGCGTGCCGTCGGACCTGGACCTACTCTGGACTACCCTTTGGACAACCTCTCTGATCTGACTCAGCGTTGGTGCCCTGTGCTTCGCTTTCGAGTGGCGCTTTCGAAGTCTGGAGGTTACGATTCGGTCGGCCCGCAACGCTCAGTGTGCGCGGGTTCGACCCTCGTCCGAGGCGTCACTCACTGGTAACCTTGAGCAAGTCCTTCAGCACATTTGCTCTGCATTACAATTGCAGTTGCGCAGTTGGACAGAACACGGGGCAAACGAAGAGGTATTACAGATGGTAGGAGAGAAAAGATCAATGATGAAGACAAGATATCGACTTGAGAGATGGATTGGACACATGGTAAAAGGCGACTCCCTACTACGAAACATCATCGAGGGAAAAAAGGAAGGGAAAGAAACAAGAGGAAGACCGAGAAAAGTGATTTTGGACAGGATGATCGAAGGAGGTGACTACAAGAAGATGAAAGAGAAGGCCCAGAACAGAGGATAGTGGCGACACTGGACATGCAAACCCGCCAAAAAGGCAGAAAACTAAACAAGAAGTTGCGCCGTCGAAGCGCGTGCGCACTTCTGAACAAACATGTTGGAAGAAGGGCGATATCAAATTTCAGTAATAGATTAAAAATGCAGGATAATTGATCGATAGACCACCACTGTGTCAAACCCCTATTCCAAACCCAATTGAAAAGCAGATGCTCAATGGGATGGGAAATATCTGCCGCCCCACAATCTCATTCTGCCCAAACTCTACAGTAGGCAACAGCAGTTTCAGACAAACTTCAAATGACGGCTTTTCTCAGCCCAACTCCAAAAAACAGACTTCAGAAAGTTTAATTATTACGTTTTCTCAAAGGCCACAAGATACAATTGACAACAGACTGTACACGGATATTAATTACAAGCGCTATGCTACAAGAATCCACTCCACGTCACAACCAGCCAATATTTAAAGGTGAAAAACAAAAATGTCATCCAGTCATCCATGTTATGTCTCCATCTAAATCTATGTCATCCTGTGATTTCCATCTCATCATCTCAAATTCCTGTTTCCGCTTTTTCTATCATATCCTGTCATCAATGGCAGAATATTCAACCATCAATGGCGACGACAAGCTTGGAAAATTCATCCGGAAAGATAATAACGCACCTTTTATCAACAGGCGAAGTTGCAGCACGCTCTCTCCCACTCATCATCATCATGATCGTCGTCGTCATCATCATCATATCATTATCATAATTAACATCATCATATACACCAAGACAAAAGTAAAATATTAAAATACTAGACAAAGAAGAGAAGAATATTTACACTGATGTTTACAATATGCAGGTTTACGTACTGTTTAGGTAATCAACAATAATTCTAGACATCAACATCCTGTTATCTTTAACTCCAAAGTTATACGTATAAAGTGTACAGCAAAGCGCTCATACAACATGCTAGGTCATATACAACTGTGTATGCCCACATATATACATATACATATATATGCATTTACATACATTATATATATATATGTATATACTATATATATATATATATATATATATACTTTAATATACAAGAAATGCTAGCACTGAATTCCTAAGAACAAGCACCCTATGACTGCACAAGTTCAATGCAAGATATGTACAGGTTTTAACTATAAACTTGTACATTATGTACACCAAAAACATCAAAATTAACACTCTGGCTCCGCCCATTGACTTAAAATTTCAGCAGAAGCTTACAATTGACCAGTCCTGCGCAAAACTCCGGCCTCCGCACTCGTAAGACGAATTAAGTGCGACCAGCCAGAAAACCGCGACGTTTACCAGAACACCGATTTACAATGATTACAATTTTCTACCATAAGCATGATCACAAACACTAGAAATATCTGCTGTTCAACAACCTCAAGAGTTTAGAGAGTCAACAACAGAAAACGTAATCATCTACAAATAGCTCACAATCAGTGTTCTGACAAAAATGTCGATTTGCCTGACAATTTTCATCTATATCGATGAATATTCAAGATGGCACATTATTTGACGAATGTTTTTAAAGATGCTTCGTCGTGCATCTGGTATTTAAATACAACATGCTAGTTTCTACGAGAAATACTGTCAA
The DNA here is from genome assembly GCA_959347315.1 of Bimastos eiseni. Classification (NCBI taxonomy): domain Eukaryota; kingdom Metazoa; phylum Annelida; class Clitellata; order Crassiclitellata; family Lumbricidae; genus Bimastos; species Bimastos eiseni. Next base: position 26,607,129 of record OY365814.1, on the reverse strand, counting down.
GAAACCAAAATATCACATAGTTATTTACAAACCACCAGAACAAGCTTCAAGATTTTTACAGTGTATGGAGCACAACACCGAACCAACCAAGTTGAACTCTCAACTCGAGTACACTCGTGAGTCGTTACTACAGCCTACTCTACATAGATTATGCATCACACTATGTGCTAATCCATCTGACTTGGTCTCGGATTTTAGCTCTGATTCCCATAAAGAAATGCAGGCATTACTAACATAAAATTAAATCTCGTAGTATCAGACACCAAAACACACCCGACAGCTTCCACAGCCGTCAGACATGCACCTATCCACGCAAATCTTATCGTCACAGCCACTTTGGATTCATCGATTGTGCTCGGTAGCTAGACATTAAATGTCGCATCAGCCTATTCGGATTATTCTTGTCCATTCTGAGCAGATGAAAACACAATACAATAATCACTTGCTCGAAGTTAGAAGAAACACTGGCCAAAAACTACACTAATATACAATACAATAAAAATCATCAATTATTATCATTGTTATGTACAGATGCAAGCAGACATAGACTTTTTGCTGTCGACCACTCGCACCTCGATCGACTATATCACTTTAAAATTTTAGCAGTTAATACACTTCAGTAAATCTACAAGACACATCATCATCATCATCACGTTTATAGTGTGCCAGATCATCCAGTGCAAAACTAAGACAACTTATGTCAATCGGCGTAACACCAATCAAATCCAGACCGCTGCATACAAAGCTATCAGAAGAACCTATCCAAAGAACCGATCCGAAGAACCTATCAGAAGAATCTATTTGGAGAACCTATCGGAAGCACCAAGAGATATTCCACAGCTCCACATCACTGCAGCAGGCTGAAGGAACAGAATTGGAAGCAGAAGCATTGGAAACTGTGGCCATGGAAAAGTCTAAACACTTCCTCCTCCTTCTCATCCACCAACAATCGGGACTTGCAATGGCCTAAGCAGCGAGTGAACCCCTTCAACTTTGTCAGAGTCATCCAAAGTTGCTGCTTTCCCAAATGCTATTAAAAATAACAGATCAGTAATCAACATGAATGGCTCAAGGGTAATGTACTGTAACATCGCCATTCACTCATCTAGTCAGAGGCTGATAATTTCACGCAAACGTGCTGCCGGGGCCACGCGGGATCTGAGCCCAGGGTCAATCCGAAGTTCCCACCCCATCTGACAACTACCTCAGGGAGGAATGTGCACACAGCTGGCTCGGAGGCAGAGGGGCAACAACCATGCGCGTTCGTGAGTAGCACAGACAAACGAAAATGTCGAAATACAATACTATGGCTGGTGTCATTAGCACAAACATGGCCGATCGAAGTCTTCCCTCCCCCGAGGAGACACGACGAGACATCGAGCGCGTTTAATTACAACGACAATCCACGCAAAGTTCGGCCCTGACAAGACACTCCGCGGACCCGCAAGGTCGCGGGCCCGTGTTCGCTGCTTGAGTCCGCGTTTTTTCGGGTTCGTGTATGTGTGTGCGTGTGTCTGTGTATAGGTGTGTGTGAGTGTAGGTGTGTGTGTGCAGGTGTGTGTGTGTGTGTGTATGTGTGTGTGTGCAGGTGTGTGTGTATGTGTGTGTGCAGGTATCTGTGTGTATGTGTGTGTAGGTGTGTGTGTGTAGGTGTGTGTGTATGTGTATAGGTGTGTGTGTGTATGTGTATAGGTGTGTGTGTGTGTATGTGTGTGTGTATGTATGTGTGTGTATAGGTGTGTGTGTGTGTATGTGTGTGTATAGGTGTGTGTGTGTGTGTATCTGTGTGTGTGTGTATCTGTGTGTGTGTGTATCTGTGTGTGTGTGTATGTGTGTGTGTGTAGGTGTGTTAGGATGGCGAGCGCCTGCAGTAACGCGGTCAACTTCTGCGAAGTTCGGTACTTGGGAGGAGGTTTATCTCGTCCTGAAAACGAACAGGTCCAAGGTTCAGGCGCAGCGCACAACAGCAGCTATCTCGCCTACGAAACGAATTTATTATCCTCTCCACACCGCCTCCTCTTCCCTTACCCTCCCCTCACTCCATCTCTAAACGTTTCCTCGCGCAGCTGTAGAGCCAGACCAGCTCCCCGCCACTGCTGCCAAACACGAAAACACTCCATACCATCCGTCCCATTCATAACTAAGCTCACTGTTTCATACAAAACGATTATATATATATATATATATATCGCTCGCGTAGATACATAATTATTATAATCATATAATATATATAGATTCTGCACATAATATATACACTACATAACACAATACACCTTTATATATATATATATATATATGCATATATATATATACACAAACATCACACATATATACATGTATATAATATAACCGTAGTGTTTAGATTATACAAACCATACGTGTGCATGCAAGACTTTATACAGGCCCATTTGCGCACTGCCGACAGAGTAGTTAAATGAAAGGAAATATTTATATTGCGGCCTGAGACTTTTAAATAAATTAAGCAGTCCTGTTAGTGCAGCCACGGCAGAGAACCAGGTCCGGAGGCAGCAGGATTGACAAGTCTTCCTCTGCCCCCTATTAGACAAAAAACGTATAGAGAACTATTTTAAAGATGGCCTTAAACGAGGATTAAAGTTTTACTACGGAGCGGGTGCTGCACTTTTTAATTGCAATAGTGCGATGCCTTAACAGTCGCACTATTGCAATTAAATGTGTCGTTTGTAAGGTTCCGACACTAGTGCACGGGCCTCACTGTAGCCCCTTCATAGAAATTATCAGGTTCACTTTAATCAGATACACATCTGAAGTATTTACATGCGTAACGATTTACATGTGTAACGATTTACATGTGCAACAATTTACATGTGCAAATCTTCGATAATTATATGATTACACATAAGTAATTGGACTAGCACATCAAATGCGTCACGATTTTGGTCATGCGTAAAGACGAATTTCTATTTATTATTGCAGTTTCATAACATGGGATTGATTATCCACTGCCTGGCCTTGAAGAGTGTCTCGAAACATTTGACAAAATCACACATACATAGCTCCTGTACAGTACGACTGAATGACTTGCTTAAGCTCTTCCCAAAGAAGAGATTTGAACCTCATACCCTGAGTATCACAAGGCAGGTACGAAAGCCCTAGGCCGAACCGCAACATGCGTCATTCAATCAAATTCTGTTCAGCATTCGAAACATCCGTCACCTCAATATATAAATCAATTGAAGTGATATTTACACTTTCTGCCACAGTTCCATCCACTCTAATCTGTAAGCCATTGCTTACAATATCTGTGATCTCCAAACAGGCTTCTTAAAGTAGTAGATGTTAAAAGTTCTGTAGCTACGACCTCACCAGCTCTAAGCCATCAGCACCAACATCACCGTCATCACAACCACTACAAGTGGTAGCACTACGGCTCAATTTCAGGGCCAGTTACATTTGCATACAACAGCTCATTAATATTCCAAGGCTCATTTGCAAGAGATGGTGAAATGTGAAAGCGATATAGCATAACTGGAACAGACAACTGCTGCAAAGACCTCAATACATGACCAAAGCAATAGCAGTTCTACTAGCATACAACCATACACACACACACACACACACACACACACACACACACACACACACACACACACACACACACACACACACACACACACACACACACACACACACACACACACACACACACACACACACACACACACACACACACACACACACACACACACACACACACACACACACACACACACACACACACACACACACACACACACACACACACACACACACACACACACACACACACACACACACACACACACACACACACACGTACCTAAGAAGCCAGTTTACAACCAGCTTACAAATTATGTCATGAATGTATAAAACCGACGTGTAAGCAGAACACACACACACCTACACACACACACTCACACGACTCCACAACAGATATATGTCCACACAGGTGTAATCAGAACACAAACTCAACATTACATTCATAAATTCTGACAGGTCTTGAACTGAACATTGAGAACTCCCACCTCCTTCGTTCTCTACATACACTTGCAATGAAACCACAAATAATACACATGTATATACATGTGTATATAAATGTATATATATATATATAAATATGTGGTGTATATATATTTATTTATAATATATAAAACACACATTGTATATGTACCCTGGGTGTATCCAGTGCATATGTGCTAGTATGTGACATTCCGTAGATAATAAAGCTTATTTCAATCTACAGGTGGATAAATTACTTTTGCAATATAAATGCAATATAACTTAAAGATGATGGCTAAAAATAGAAACAGCTAAAGGAAAACGGATGAGAAATCATGATATCGGTAAACATGTTAATGCTGCGTGCGACACAGAACACGTCGTAACCATCGATAATAATAGCCAACGGTAGCGTAACAAGGTCTGAAACGTAAAGTAACAGTAACTGCCAATACATGTTAAAGCAATGAACCAGTTTATACAATTACTTCATTAACATCGTTAACAAGAGTCTGCACAAGATGTCTTGTACGTATATAAATATTTACACCAAGTCCTCTCTGTGCACGGGTATAACAGAAAAAATAAAATCCATTAACAATAATAATAATTATACAATAATAATTATAATAGCAATGATAATAATAATAATAATAATAATAATAATAAAAATAACATTCTACTCCAGCCTTG